>APFE030825020.1:207784-325841 GCA_000404065.3 Pinus taeda | reverse complement strand
GTTTCACAGGTATAAAGTATGCTACCATCATTCCCTTGAGGCCTGATCATGACTTGTAGAATGCAATGATGAACTATTCTTTAAATGAATCTACTAAAAAAACTACATTGATGTTTAAGCATGTGGGATAAATCTAAAGTTGAAAATATGTATTTCACCATATACTCTCTTTATTCGTGGGGCAATTTACTTGTTAGTGCTCATCTCAACTCATTACCATTCTTTGCCTACTTTTGGGAGGACAAGTTTTGAAATGATTTGAGATGGGTATGGTAGATATGGAATATGAAAAGGTTAAAAGTAGTGAGCATATGAAGCAAAGATATGAAATAGTATGGCTATAAATATCAACATCATTTTTATGTCTTGTTTCTATGAGAGGAGGCTAATCAATCTAGAGAAGTGGTCACCCATGTGTGACATGAACTGGAGTTACTTTGTAGTCTATTGTGTTTTATCCCAAATATGAGTTTGAAGTAAAATAACTTAGTGAACTAGAAGGTTGATCCTAGAACTTCCATTCTACTTTTCTTGATCTTGAATCTACACAATAAATATTTAAATTCCAAATGGATATAAACAAATGCGAAATTGAACACAACAGACTTACAAATATTGTAAATGTCCAAGCATTCCAAGGTCAGGCACCAGACGAAGAGAGATATTTGAGTTACCCAAGTCCCTACACACATAATAAAATTAGGATGGTGTAAAATAAAAGGAAGCCCAAGATGCTTCTCTGAACCACTACACGGATATAGGAAAATAAGCTTACATTATTATAACAAAGTTATTCCGTTCACAAGTGACATGGAACCAGGTATAAGGATTAACAAGAGTAGGATCCTAGCTTTGCAATATATTGTCATGATCTAACAACCTTCTCCGGAATGCATGAAGGGCGTCACCTATCAAAAAGAACTTAAATCATTTCAACAATCTAAGAATTGGATTCTGAGGAAAGTTGAAACTGCACTCAAGGTAAAGGTCCTTAAAAAGCCATGGTGAAATTAGTCATGGAGAGGTTTCTCCAGGTAAAATTATGGATTGTAGTTTCCTTTACACAACCAAAATGTTGAAAGACATGGGATTTTTCCAAATTACAACCCATATTAAAAATACCATCCACTCACTCAAAATGTTTATTCGAATATTATAATGGACTCTAGTTGTGTACACATGAATCTCATTAATATTGAAGTACGAAGTTGTAGTTACCACTTCTGAAGCCATCATATGCACCCATTTTCTGAGAGTACGATTTTTTCATTAATAAATAAGGACTTTTTTACCTTTTTATTGAGTATATTAATATGCAAAGAGAGACGCTCATATATCACATCCCTTGATGGAATCAAAATAATTGTTCTAGATATGAAGTGATAGCTATAAATTTAAGCATATAAGTCAAGCATGTTGATTTGGAACCTTTTATTATTGATACAATATGCCATATTTAAATCCTAACTATTTGAATATCTCCAAGGTTCTAAACACAATATGGTAGCAGTTGTGTACACACGAATCTTGTTTGTACTAAAGTGCTAAATCATCTTGGAAGCTTCTCAAGATTCTATATATGTTCATCTATCTCGGAGTGGGATTCCCCTTAATTACTATAGAAGCTTTAGCATTTGAGTTTATCCAGTATTCTAATCCAATCACTAAGAAAATATTGATTGGTAAAAGATTCTAATTATTTCAATAGTTCAAAATATGATAAAGCAGAAATTGTGTACCTGTGAATCTCATCTATATTGAAGTGGGAAGTCATCATAACTTCTTCTGAATCTATTACATATGCTTCTCTTCTAAAAGCACTATTTTATCGAATCGAATTTCTAATTTGGTATACAACTTTGCAAAGAGTAGTACTTAAGAACATTACTCACAACAAAACAGTCAGTTTAAAAGTGGAATATTTAAAAGAATGAAAATAATTTAGGCATTCACATTAAATATGAAGTGGGGAAGATAGAACATAGCAGTGGAATCCTCAATTAGAGGTGTTATTTCATATTACAGCTACAATTTGTTTTGTTCTTTCATGGAAATGCATATCAAGATGATAGATCAAAGTTCGGTTGCCACAATGATTACCTAGAGCTTTAAGAAGATTATTCAAGGTTTTCACTTAATCAAATTCTTATTCAGATCCTCTGTTCCTACCAATTGAATCAATTTTTCCACAGGAATAGAGAAAGGGGTAATTCATTAGCCTTTTTGAAAATGAAATGCACTCAAATCATATACTTGATGAGAATAATTTGAGTGCAAAGTGCTATAATTGAAAGTAACAACATTAACAAGTATTTATATACAACAGTCAATAAATAAAATTTGAATCATATATAATGTTGATGGTCATTACCATAAAAGTAGCAACAAATATTCTACATTCTATGCAATTCCTTTGTTTGAAATTTTACATATGGTGTAGTAGTTCAATGGAACGGGACCTATATACATAGATATGTATTTGGCATATAATAACTAAACATATATACAACAAAAGTATGTGATGTCATATATATTTATTTAACAATGAGAAACTAATCATATATACATGATGAGGCATGGAATCGACAAAACCAATTGATATTTATTATGGTGCCAAGATGTGAAATTCGTTCTTGCAAGTGAGCTCACATTTTCCAATGTTCGTCTCTTTCATGGATGTAAATTTCCTTTTTCAATAATTTCCTTATCTTCTGTAAGAATTAAATAGTTTGACGCAAAGGATAAAGAGGTAATGATTGTCAAGGAAATATCCTCATATGTATATCTTGCAACGTAAGTTCTTGTTGTTGAATTTCTCAGCAATATTCATATAACACATGTAAGTAGTCTGTATCCATATCTGTTGTCATTAGAAAAAGAAATAATAAATGGTAATGGAAGTGTATGTTGAAAGCATCTTGTTTTTAAATAAAGTACATATGAACATTTTTTAGAATAAGAATAAAACAATATGAGGTTAAATGTAATAGAAAACAAGCATATGTGAAATTTTCTTAAGTACCAAGTGGTGTTTACCAAGGGTAAATTTGGAAGACAGAGTGTATGGTTGGCTAGAGTATATTCTCCTACACATATTTTGATGTGAGTAGTGATTCCTCTTGTTGTCTACATTTTAGATATGAATTCTCATGGATGTGTGTGATGCATGAGAATGGAAATGTTGGATTGATTTGAACGTCTTCCAATTAGCTTACTCTTGAAATTGTAGTGAATTTTAAACCTTGGCGTGACTAATGTCATTCCTTCACTACTACAAAATTACTAAATAGTTACTAAAAACAACTAAAATTTGCATATAAACGACCATTTTTCAGTCGGTGACCAATAGTAGCTAATTTACAGTATCTTATAACACGACCAACTTTTAGTCATTTTAAGCTTAGCCATTAATTGGTTTCCTCAATTTTACCATTTAGTAGTATATTTAGTCATTAATTTGGTCATTAATTTTTCATTGGTTTAGTCATTAATTGTCACAATTAATGACCAAATAAACAACACAATATATTACTATTTGAATCCTCGAGAAAACTAAGAAATATGACCAAAATTTTGGTCGTGTTATAAGATAGTATAAATTAGCTACTAATAGTCATATATATGAAAATTTTAGTCATCATTTGAAACCAATTAATGACCAAAGAAATATGACTAAATTTTAGTCGTGTTATAAGATATTCTAAATTAGCTACTAATAGTCATATATATGCAAAAATTAGTCATCATTTTATAAAAAAATTATCATTTGTAGTAGTCATTTATCTTTTTTGGTATTGTTATATTCATTATATACACGACTAATTTAGCAGTTTTTATTAATTTCATTCAATTTCATTCATAATCATTATAAAAAACTAATTTAGTCATATATTCATTTTATTCGTGTTCATCATTAATTAATATAAACTACTAATTTAGCAGTTTTAGATTGATTTTATGTGTTCATTATTATTCAACATAAATTAATTAGTATGATTTTGCGACTAAATTTAAAAAAAAATGACATACAATGTGCATTTTTATCTAATATAATAACACAAAGTTACTTATGTTAATTACAAGGAAAAATAATATCAAGTGAAAATAAAAATAATTTCAACCATATAAATTTGATTATGTAAACTATCAAGTATTACAATATGAGTTTCCAACTTAATATTAGTTTGACTACAATTTACACATGAAATATTGTTTCATCATTTCAAAACATTATCACTATGTTGGCAAAGCATTGCAAGTGAATTCACCAAATCTGAAGGCTTGACCATCAGTCTCCATGAGTGTGTCTTTATATGCAATATATTGGCTCTAAGGGTATGACTAGACAAATTCTCTTCTCTCTCTCATTTTTTATTTGTCATTCCAGTGTTATTGTTCTCCTCTTTCTTCAATTGCTGCTTCTTACCATCAATATCGAGTTCGTCTCTTGAAAATGAAAGAAGTTACAATTCAGAGTATATGACATGAAATATGATGAATACTTGAATACAAAATAAAGTATACTATAAAATATTTATACGACATATACCTCAACATTCAATAGTGGCCACTATTAGGCTAGATGACCTGTATAAACAATGAAAATAAAACTTCACCATTGAAAATAACACCTTAAGAACTTAGTATTCAACCTTCAACAAAACCTTAGGCACAATCATACCAACTAAGTTACATGTTAAAAATATCGGGCAGTACATAAATTATGAAAACAAATGGAAAAAAAAAAGATCAATGTAAAAAATATCCTTATTGCTTGTTCTAAAAGAGTTATGTTCCTTAAATTTGGAAATTATTTTTTCCCACAGTAAAAGTTCCTCGCTATTATGACCTATGTTTTTAGGATCATGAGATTGATCGAACATCATATTGGATTGTGGAGAAAAAGTTATTCAACTTTCCAAGATGAGTACCTCACTTGGTTGAATGAAGGTGCTAGCTGTGAGTATTGTAAAATCCTTAGGGAAGCAAAACACTAAGGCCTAAGAAAATATATAACCACTTGTCCACTGAAAGAAAAACTTTCAATCCCACAATGGCCTCTAGGAGTACATTTCGTTAGATGGATATCACACTCTGAGAGATGATTGCCTAATACAATGAGAAGTGTATATATATTGTCATAATGACCCTCACAGGCAGACCCTATAGTTGTGTCCTATAATATTAATCATATTATACTATTTAATTAGAAATTATGACTATCAGATAATTATTAGTTTGAATAATTAGTCTGAAATTGAATTTTTAGTATTTCTGTATACATGAAAAAATTTGGAAAAAAAAAAAAGGTAATTTTTGTGACTAGATAATTTCAAGTGAATCTAAATACACAAGAAATTATGGTGCCTCAGTTTTTCTCTAGTGGTTATCTACTCATTGTACCAATTTCTCCCATGTTCTCTACTACTTTTGGTGAATTCCTCTTTGATGAAGTCCAATGCCAATGCAATGGACATTTATCCTCGATGTTTTTTTGAGCCAAAAGGAAGTTCCGCAAGTAACAACAAAAAAGTAGCCTCAAATATATTATTGGGGGGTGAAATGCATTAATTATGTGACAAGCTAAGAAACATTGCATGTTAATCATCTTCCCTTTAATATTGATTAATAATTTCTTTGCATGATCATGTGATACTAAATTGTTAAGTAAGGACATTTAAAGTTAGCCATCCATTAATATCACCTTTGATAGTGCTTAGTAGTTAATAATTTGTATTACACACACAATAGATCACCAACTTCAAGGATAGAAATATAAACACAACAAAAATAAAATTAAAAGAAATGTTAGGATGTCAAATGTGACTAAATTTGAATCAAGAAAATACCAAGCCCTTCACATTAGCAAGGCATTCTTAGGCACTAAAACATAAAATCCTTCCATTGCATCATTTTCACCTTTTATTTAATTTCTTTATTTGAGAACATAACTTTCAGAAGAAAAAAAAATCATTGAAAAAGGTCTCAAAATCCTAACAAATTCTCGAGCGACTGTCGTATCAATTAAACAAAAAGACAATCGGTTGATATGATTTTAACTTGTGGAATATATTTAAGAATATGAAGCTTTCACATCCCTTTCTCCTAATAAAATTGTAATCCATGGGTTCCAATCAAGTAATCAATTTCCCTCCATGATAGTTAAAGGATCACTTTGGAGAAGGACTTCTAGAAGCATTGGGATAGTAGATGTGGAATTAACTAGGAGGAAAATGAAGCACTTTACTAGGTGCTCCAAAATATTTGAATGCAACTAAAAATCATTTTATATTCCCTCCACACATTTTAAAACAGAACCCATTCAGTTGCATCTCATTTATTTTCCACCATTTTGTAATATGTAATTCTTTGAGAAAGAATGGAGCATTCATAAATATTGTCATGAAAGAGGATTCCTCATAATCCTAATAAGTTGGGCTCTAATAAATAAATAATTTCATGTAGTGAATAAATATTATGTGCTATATTTCAGTGATTAAAATGATAACTTTATTCTTAATCTCATTACAACAACAACAAAAAAATCAACCCTAACTAGATGGTATCTAACAAATCAAGAATTTCATGTAGTAAAGTGAACTTACATGGTAGATCTCAATTATTTTCAATGAAAACTTTTTTATTGATCTTATTAAAACATAGATAAATTCAAGAGTACATACATATTTCCTTATTTGAGACAAACTTTGAATACATTATGATATTTCATAGAAATATAATGATACGATTTACCTGTAGGACATGATAAAGCTATCTACATCTAACACCCATCACTGGACAATAGTGTTATTGAGACACCATCTCATGGAATTAGAATCATATAGATAGGTAGTGTTATAGAGATACCTTGCAACAACTATTCAACACTACCTTCAAGCTTCAAATTCATCAATTGATTTACTTTAGTAGCAAATTCTAGTGGGATTTCATTAAATACAACCCGACAAAAGCCATTTATGATACTTGTCGTTTCCTTCTCTAGATCTAACCCCCTCTGGGAATAGAATAAATGATATTCCCCAATTTTTGCGGTACTTTCTTCATGTTCAACATGGGGTATTGGGTTCTTCACGTGGAAGAGGTTGCAAATATTAGATGTATAATGGAAACAAGCATGCAATTCAAGGTTGCTCCTAAAGTCTCTTGGCTGAATTATAAAACACCATCGACTTAAAACATGATGTATGGTAGTAACAAAAACCTACCCATGATCCCACTTTCGAATTCAAAATTTTGCAAATATGATATGTCTTAAAAAATATCAACTATTTAATTACATAATCACACTAAAATAGACAAATCTTTAAAATGTTGAAAAGTGTGAAAAAAATGGAGTTGGGATATTATAGTTATGTCACGATATATATAGCTGTGTAAAATGTAACTTCTATCTAAAATACGAAAATTTAACTTTTATAGCTACATGAAATGTAACTTCTATATAAAAAAATGGAGTTGAAATATTATAGTTACGTCAGGGTAGATATAGCTACGTGAAATGTAACTTCTATATAACTTTCTAAATATTCTTTTTCAATCATTTAAGAGACTAACATTTGTTTATCTTCGTTTAATAACTTAATACTCCACCAAATATAGCATTGAATTGGTTCTTCACCAATCAAGGGGAAATTTTAAACTAATGTGAAAATACTTACTCATTCCCCTGCCATAATTCTAATATTTTATTTTGTGTGAATTTAAGCTAGTGTAATGTGACTTCTACATATTTGACAATTTAAATGTAAAAAATTACCCATATTGAAGTTATACAATTAACATATGCACATTAGGATAAATATTCATGAGTTATAAGTAATATGACGTTTACATGTTATATCAAGACAAACTTTTTCTCATCTCAGTAACTCCTATCTTATAGTTGGTGATGGATATAGCCGTTAAAATTATGACCTATCCTTGTCATATCTTATATTTAATGATGGATATAGCTTTTAAAATCATCAACCTTGTTTGTTATTTTATGTACGGTCAATTTAAATGGAAGTGCTCATAATTTTATTCAATATTATCTATACAAAAATAAAATGATGTGGGGGTGGTTTTTCTGGTAATTTTCAAACTTGTTTTAATTACCTAAATATAATGTATTTAAAAATAGACACGGGTGGTGTTTCTAGTTATTTTCAAACTTGTTTTAATTACCTAAATTTAGCCTATTTAAAGTAAATAGTTGCACTGACTATGTTATCTTCAAGTGAGTAACTTTTCTTGAGGGCATCTTCATGACCTCCACCATCTTTGAAAATTATGAAATATTAGTAGTATCTTGCACTAAATAGACAATGTTGCTATATAATATTTTATTGTTTTTTTTACTATGTGTCATAAATTTATTGATATTTGATGATTTTTGGTTTCGATTTCCATGCTAAGAGTGGATTCATCATGCCTTCTAGGATTTTTATTTGTGCACACATCATATTGCTCACTTCTAATTGTATAAAAAACAGAGAGTATGCACAATGACATGTAGTGAAATGTGGGTGTCTATTTTACACAATGATATGCTTGATTTTTTAATCCATTCCAATCCTACCACAATGAAATTAAGAGAGACAAGGACAAATGAATGAATATCAATAAATGAAATCAAAGACTTTAGAATGCAATTTAAATTGTACCTGAATCTAATGATAAGTATTTGAAATTGCCTAGTCACCGATGAGCACTGAATAACACTGTGAAAGATTCCTTGCATTATGAGAATTTGGTTCTACCTGCACTAATCCTCTGTAGTAGTTCCTTGAATTGCATATAGATATAATTTTAGAAACAATCCTACTCCTACAATTCTTCCCTATATGGATCATCTTTATCCTGCCCTATTGATAGTTATTTTTCAAGGCAACATAATAGAACTCTCCAATTGCATCATTGCCTTTCAAAATAATGCTTGAGTATTTCCAAGTGATTTTTGAACTAGTCTCTACTCAGGTCCACAAAATCCTTGATTTGTCTCCATTGTACAAACCTCTTTTCATAATAAAATTATAAATCCTACGTGACTCTGCATTCCTTGTCCCCAACATACCAATTCTTTATAGTGGAATACTTTATAGTTTCTCCCTTTGTGCAATA
The DNA here is from genome assembly GCA_000404065.3 of Pinus taeda. NCBI lineage: Eukaryota > Viridiplantae > Streptophyta > Pinopsida > Pinales > Pinaceae > Pinus > Pinus taeda. Next base: position 316,718 of record APFE030825020.1, on the reverse strand, counting down.
GAGATCCACGACTATGACATGGAGATGATTGGTGTCATAAAATGGTGTAGTGCATCCTTCAATATATGTCAGAGAACTCTCACCTCACAGAATGCCTCTCATCTACAACAATAAGATTCCTCTCAAACTTCCTAGTCTCGATCTCATTCATCCTGAAATAAGTGGATATTTCGATGGATGACAAAGTGTGCCTAGGGATTTAATAGAAGGAGCTATCACTAAAAAAAAATACCATGTAGCATAATATTATTAGTAGGAGGAACAACCCTGCCAAGCTATTTCTTAACTAGATCAAGATACTCTTGAATTACCTCTTATAACGAACAAAAGATAACCTCAACTGCCTATAGAGTCTACCTATGCATGGTAGCAATGAAAGGACTCTCCAAAACAACATCTACAACAATGTTGGTCAATCTCTTGTTCTAGTCAAGGGCATGCCCAACTTTTGAAAAGTATCAAGATGGTTAGGCTCCACCTCATACAGGCCCTTCTTCTTCTTCTTCTACTCTCTCTTTTTAGGTTCATAATAATAGCAAAGGTCTTGGAAATTGATAGGTGGGACCATTTGCGTTCTTCCATTTTTAATCATTGTCTGTAAGCATTGAGTCTAAATTGTAAAATCCATTCATGTTCCTTCTCTTTAGCTGAAATTAACCTAATATTTAAAGAGTCGTAATATTTAATGGATCTAATTATATTCTACTTAAAATATAGTAACATGGTTTAAAACTATAGGCATTGAGATGAGAATCTAAGGCAGAAATAGAAAAGATTTTATGTCGATTATTATAAGAAATTTTAATTTCATGTAACAAAGTTTGAGGAACATATGGTATTCGCACCCTATCAGAAAATTTTCTTTCATCACTCGAGCCCTTTGAATTTTGGCATGGTAGAGTCCATTACACAAACAATCAACTACTAAAAAAAGGTGAAAAGAAAAAATAAAAATTCTTGCATTCTGACCCTTGAAAAAGTTAGAGAGGAGTCAACTAATCTGTACAGTAAGGACATATAAAATGGTTACTTGCCCATTGTAATTTGATGAATTTTTTGCCACAATCAAGATATGTGTTATCATAATCATTAAACCCTGTGTAGAATAAGGACATGCAAAATGCTTACTTGTGCATTGTATTTTGATGGATTGTTGGCCGCAATCAAGATTTGCATTATAATAATCATTAAACCCTAAAACCTAGATCAATCAAGATATGCATTATCATAATCATTAAACCCTTAACTCTAGATGAAATTTATGCTTTGATCATATAAACCCTAAAAAAAGTTTACCCATAAGAACAAAAATCATCTTTAGTAAAAAGGAAGAATTCTACGGTGTCCAAATTCATACCCATGTACAAATGGCCAAAATTTCCACGCCCAATGACCTCTCCATTCCTCCAAGTAATCGTTGATGCTCTCCTAAGGTGTTTCCCATGCAAACTCCATCTAGAGTTTGAATCCCATGAAATCCCATGTGCTTCCTCCATCTAATTGTTGATTCTCTCCTATGTTGTTTCCCATGCAAACTCCATCTGGGGTTCGAATCCCATGAAATCTATAGATCACGTTGATGGTCTTCCTTTTCTTGAATTTCCATGCAGAAATCAACAAGGCAAATAAAAATGAAGTGCTACAATGTGTTGTTGTAATCTGTGAATATTTTATTTGAGCCTAGCCCTAAATTCAAAATGAAAAAGAAAATAAATATTTATAATGTAAAAAATAAAAGAAATATTTACGATATATAAATAAAATATATAAATTGCAATTGGGTTAAATGATTTATTTTAGAAAGAATTTGTATTTTGGGTAAGATGTTAAATTAAAAAGAAGAAGAAGACGTTAAAAATGATATTGGGATGAGTGTAAACATTTAAATATGGTCTCAATTAATAAAAAAAGTTAAATTAATAAAAATAATAAAATCCAATTTGTTATATTTTGATTTTGTTATTAACTTGTGAATAGGATTTGTTACAATACCATGGCTTATCAATAATACAAGTCTAAAAACCATAACTTATTTCATAGCCAAAATATTTTCTAACAATATGACAAGATTCTTAACCGTGGATATTCACCCACAGATTATGTTAGATATTATTAGCTTGTAAAAGATAACCCTTGTTGCAATAGCATGGGTCAATACCATGGATTATCAATACCACATGCCCAAAAAGCATAAAATATTTCACAATCAAAATATTTTATAATAATATGACAAGATTGTTAACCATGGATATTCACGCTCACTTTACCATCGATATTAACTTGTAAATTGACTTTGTTACAATACCATGGCTTATCAATACCACATGCCAAAAAGCCATAACTTATTTCATAGTAAAAATATTTTATTTTAATTTAATTTTACAACATTTTTTTAATTTGAGATATATCTAAACCCTTTATCCTCACAACTATTAAAAATATTCCCATAGAAATTAAATTAAGGTTTTAATAAAATTAATCTAAGATGGGTCTATGCCAATTCTGTATATATATATAGAACGGACATAGATCCATCTTAGCTAAGGATCCAAGGGATGAGAGAAAGCAAATTGTTTAATTATAATAGATTAAATATAGTGCATGATTTTTTTAAGTTTTTCATTATTTTATTTTCTTTGACATGATTGATCCAAAATATAGGTTTAATATTTTACAATCAATTCGTCTTTTTAATTTAGGTAATTTCAATGTGATCAAATTTAAGAGAGAGTTTGGGAGGGGGTGGAGAGAGGGAGGGAGATAGTGAAAAAGTTGGAGGGCGTGGAGAGAGAGAAAGAGAGAGTGATGGGGGGGAAAGAGAGTGATGTGGGAGAGATGGAGTGAGAGGAAGGAAGAGAGAGAGAGATGGAGTTGGAGAGGGAGAGAGAGGGAGGAAAGAAGAAAGACATAGAGAGATAGAGGTGGAGATAGAGAGGAGTGAGAAGGGAGAGATCGAGAAAGAGTGAGGGAGAGAGGAGAGGAGGGAAGAGAAAGAAGAGGAGAGGAGATAGGGAGAGAAGGGGAAGGGAGAGATATGGAGACATAGAGATGGAGAAGGACATGGAGGGGGGAGATAGTGATAGAGTTGGTGGATAGGAGAGAGAGAGAGAGGGAGAGTGGTTTGGGGGGGAGAGATAGAAGGAGGTGGGAGATAATGGATAGAGAGGAAGGAAGTTAGAGATGAGGAGAGAGTGACGGAATTGGAGGGTACAAGAGGGAGGGAACAAGAAAAACATAGAGGGAGAAAGGTGTAGAGAGAGAAAGGGGGTAACAAGGGAGTCATGGAGAGAGAATGTGGGAGTGAGGAGAGTGGGAGGGAATAGAGAGAAGGATATAGATAGAGAGGAGAGAAGGGGAAAGAGAGGGAGAGAGAGTGTGTGTATTTTGGGGTGAGATAGAGAGAGGGAATAACAAAGGGATACAAATACAAATATATATATTATATAGTATTAAATAACCAACCTAGATCCATATTAACCCTATAACTATAAAGTGCCGAGAGGGATCCAATCTCTTGAGGTGAAAATATTTACTCAAGTTTTGCTTTAGAAAAAAAAGTTTGCACCTCGAGAGATTGGATCCCTCTCATTGATGGATAGATTCGGGGTTAAGATGGATCTAGGTCGGTTAAGATGAAATTAAAGTAGTTTTTATTTGATATTATAGTCTTAAAAATTAAAATTTATCTTCAAATTAATTTCAAATTGGAACTAGATCCATTAGACTCAATGAATAGATTTTTAAAAAACACATAAAATAAATTTTTTATTAAAATTTAATTTTTAAAATTACAAATTATAAGAGATAAATAATGCAATGTTGGCTCACCTATATACCATGTGAGGGTGAAGAAGTGTTTAAGGAAGGATAACCTTAAAACAAATCTTTAACAACCTTTCAATCACCTATCACTTATAGGTTTAGATTGCTTGACACAATTAAGATGATTAACATCAAAAATTCATTCATATTATTGTAGTACTTGTTAGGTGTATTTTTGTTATTAAACTAAATTAGTCATTCATGTTAGTCATTTTGAGTTGTATTACTTATTAGTTAGTTACATATTTTAACCAGAAACTAAATTAGTGATTTATGTTAGTCATTTTTAGTTCGGTCACTTAAGATTGCTCATTTTTGCTAGTATTTCACTTCGAAAAGCTATGGTGTTTTTAGTCACCTAGTCACTAATTTCTCATTTTCTACTAGTGGATGGACAAAGGCAATAAGTTTTGAGCAGTTGAAACAATTGTTGACAAATTATCCAATTCTAAATATTGCAGATCTAGAAAAAGATTTCGTGGTGTGTAAAAATGCTTGCAAGAGAGGACTTGGTGGAGTCTTGATGCAGGAAGGATAGTAGTGTGCTTTGAATCTAGGAAATTAAATGAGCACAAGAAGAATTATGTTACACATGAACTTGGGCTGGCAAAGATCATCCATGCTTTGAATATGTGGAGGCACTATCTTCTTGGAAGTATGTTTGTATTGATGATTGATCATAATGGATTGAGATACTTGTTTGACCAAATGAATATGGATGTTAGGCAAGCTAGATGGTTGGCCATGATCAGTGAGTTTTATTTCAAGATCTATTACATTAAGGGAAAGGGGAATAGGGTTTCAAATTCTCTTAGTTGAGCAGTGCAGGTGAATCATATGGAAACTATGAGCTCTTATGGGACAAATTTACAAGATCGTATCTTACATGAGAGATAATAGGATGACAGGTATACAGATCTTATGCATATGTTACAACAGGGTATAGGTGATCAGGATGTGGTCTATCATCTCATAGTAGATGGTTTGGTAAGATTTAGGGACATGATCTATGTCCCAAACAATAGTGAGCTCAAGAAGCTTATCTTGAAGGAATTTCATGTTAAACTATATTCAGGTTACCCACGATACCAAAGGACATTGACAATGGTGAAGAAGTTCTGCTATTGGCCGAATCTGAAGAGAGAAGTGGTAGAGATTGTGTCTAGATGTATGGATTGTCAACAGGTAAAAGAATAATGTAAATGTCCAGGTAGTCTACTACACCCGATTCCAATTCTAGAGTGAAAATGGGAAGTCAGTTCTACAAATTTCAGTACAAGTTTTTCGAGGATATCTAGACAACATGATTCCATCATGTTTTTGGTGGAACGGTTGAAAAAGGTAGCACACTTCATTCCAATGAAGTCTACTTATTTAGATAGCGATGTATCATAGGTCTTCATCATAGATATAATGAGGTTTCATGGTGTTTCGAAGAATTTTGTGTCGAACAAGGATGCTAAGTTCACATAAAAGGTTTAGAGGGAGATGTTTTCCACTTTAGGGATAGAGTTGGCCTTCAAAAGAAATGATCATGTGCAGACAGATGGATAGACAGAGAGGGTAATTAGGATCTTGAATGAAATTTTGAGGATGTATGTGATGCATCAGTAGAGCAGATATGAGGAGTACATTCCATTGGTTGAGTTTTCTTATAATAATGAGTATCAAGAGTCATTGAGGATGAGTCTGTTGGAGCCACTTTATGGGAAGAGTTGTAATACACCCATCAATTGGAGAAATCTAGTGAACAAGATGTTGATAGGGTTGGACATACTAGAATATTGAACAAGAAATGTAGGTCATAAATAAGAATCCAAAGGAAACACAGAACAAACAGAAAAATTAAGCATATTAGCACAAGTTCTTTAATGAGTTTCATGTTGGGGAGCATCTGTACTTTCACATCAAGCCCAAGAAGAACTCCTTAAGGATCAGGTCATGTGTGATGTTAGCACATCAATATTGTGGGCCTTTTGAGATCCCTGATAGGAGTGGACCAGTGACCTACAGACTTGCACTTCCTCCAATTGTTAAATTCCATAATGTTTTCCATGTTTCATTGCTTAAAATATTACAGCGATAGTGATCATGTTAGTTATTGTTATGTATTATAGGTGGAGCCAAAAGATAATTCTAGCTGAAACCCTAGTGTATTTTGTAGAGAAAGATAGTAATGCTCCGGAATCGAGCCATCGAGCAAGTTAAAGCGTAGTGGAAGAACTTTGGGCCCAATGAAGCTACATGGGAAATGGTTCATCATATTTGTGCTATGTTTCCTTCCTTGTTTTCCGGGTGAGGAATTTTTTTTTTGTAAATGTGTATATGTATATGGATGTAAATATCGCCATGAGTTTTATTATAAAGCTCCAATAAGTGGTATGGTTGTCATGTTGTTATGTTTTTCATGATGGTTTTCTTTTCAGGAGGATGATCATTGTAAATATTTTGACGAGGTAAGTTATAAAGCTCCAAGAGAAATATCATTTTCTTTTTAATGGTCTTGCTTTTTTCAGGTGTCATTGAACACCAAGGATAGTGTTCCCCTAAGGGGGCAATGCATGTAACAACCTGGGTTAAAAATCCATGTAATAAATTTAATAAAGGAAAAATAATAACCAAGGTCATTGGACACTTATTCCAAGCTGAATGTTGGGAAAAAAATCCAAATGTGGTTGTTCATTTGGTTTATTATGGCTAAATAAATTGGAAAAGGAAATGGAAAGGGATTTGGAAAGTAAAACATGCATAAATTGGCATTTTATTTATGAAAATAAGAGAAATTAGGAGAAGAGGAATATGAAAGCTCACAAGTTACATGTGAGGAGGAAAACGAAGGAAAAAATAATGGAAATTGAAGAAAAGAGAGGCATCATTAATGGAAAGGCTTCTAAGGATCAGTTCACAACCTATTGTCAGTTTAGTTTTGGAGCTCTCTCTCTATTATCTCTACTCTCTCATACTCTTGCACAATTAGAGAATTCTTGGACTACTCTAGCATTGGAGGAAGGAAGGAAAATGAAGGACAAAAGTAAAAGGGAATCAAAGATCAAGCAAGGAAGAGTGGGATCAAGTAGCTACAATAGGATTACTTGTGAGTATAGAGTTGCATGTATGATTTTATTTCTATCTTTTGTGTGCATGGTAGATGCATGTGTCTATTAGGTTCTCTTGTTGTCGTTGGCATCAATTTTTACAAGTATGACATTAGATTTCGACCTTACCTTTCCTCTTTTGGATAGATATGGTGTGATGAGGTTCACTTACTTAGTGGAGTCGGATTGTAGGAATGGTAATGGTAGGATATACAATAAATCCTAGTTGTGAATAGCTTCATTAGGCATAGGAATCGCTTGATCAGTAGTGACGAGATATACACTGAATCCTAGACGGTGGAGCCTCATTGGGCCTAGGAATTCCTTGAGTGGTAATGGCGTGATACATGGTAAAGCCTAGAGGGTGGTGATGGACAAATCCCTCATTGTTTAGGTGGAGAGATCCGGAGGCATCCATGTTTTTTTAGGGCCTAGTGATCTCCTCGCTAGTATATGGTGCGATTGCGGTAGATCCTATAGTGTATGTTTATTGTTTGGGCCTAGGAATCCCTTGGAAGGATACATGGTAAATCCGAGGAAGCCTTGATTTGTTTTTTTGTGAGTCCCTCATTCATGATTCTAATATGGCATGGGGGTGATTCATTGAAAGAAAGATTTGGTCCAGCCCAATCTATGATAAGATGGTACATGGCTAGCTTGATTGGATTTTGCATATTGTAATAAGAGCTCTTTTTCTCTTTTGTATTATGTGTAAATGTGCTTATTACTATGTGATTATAATGGTTGTTCTATCATTGTTGATCTATTGGTTTTATGTTGGTTATAAGCATGATTTAGGATAGACTTGAGCTATGGATCTCATCATTTTTTAATTAGTAAATGAATTAACAATGAATCTATGACCTAATAGATGATATTGCAACTATTATGAGAGGGCATCAAACCTTCTTGAAAAATATCAAATAAGTATGAAGTCCCTATGCTCATATGTGTTTGTATGACTGATAGATTACATGTTTATGATATGTTTGATGGAATGCCAGTCATGGTTTTCCCTTGTTATGTCAGATCCTTGTTAAATTTTTGCATTAGAGGCCTTTTCATCTTGTTATTTTTCATTTCTAGAAGTTTCATGAGGTTCTAGGCAAAGCTGTGTGTCCTAGCCCTCAAAAAGTGGCTAAGAATCTGGGGTTGTTGGCATGAAACAATCTGAAAAAACCAATAACCTCATGGAGACATTGTTGTGGTAGCAACAAGAGGGTCTCATTCACGTGTAGGGCTTTTCATGGGAGCGAAATAGGGTCTAGTTCATTCAAGAAGCAAGTTCCCTTAGGGGTTAGACACCTAGAGGGTTTGGTTGGCTCCTAAAGGTTTTGTAGTTCCTTCGGAAGGTCAGTTTGGTTTTGATTTGTCAATTCCACTTCCTTAACTATACTTGGGGAGTTGAATCATATCATAGTAACCCTTCATCACATGCTTATCCCTGTGCATCAGTTAACTTGGGTAAATATGGGAGGATGGCTTTACAAAAGGATACCAAGAATAGTTGAAGCAACCACCTATTCAATTTCCACTATGTATAGATTCACCAATTAGGATAGACTACAACAATATTAGTTCCTAATCACAAGTTGGCAATGGAGGTAATCAAATTGAGGTTGGTATGGATGATTACTTATGAGATACAACTTCCATGGTGACAATGTTAGTAGATGCATTCCATAATAATGAGTTAAGGGACAATGCTTAGATCACTGCTACATTTTTCAAAAACCTAAAATCAACTTTCACCATGATTCTCTTTGTACTTTGCAGCAAATTAAAATCTACCCAGCTAGGGACAATTATGTTAATGTACAACTTGAAAGGAAAGAAATTCATGTTGAATGCATCTTTCTCAGAAATATTGAAGTAATTGACCACGATCAAGTTTTGGCATTATGGTACATGTGTTGTCCTCGATGGAAACCCATGTACACATCAATTCAGAAATGATAAAGTGGTGTATGATGGAAACTCACATTGAAATAGGTCAATTCAGAGGTAAGAAAGTAATGGCATAGAAGAACAGGATGATGTGACAAAGGCTTACAGACCAGAATCAAGAAATTGAGGAAAGATAATGTTTTAAGTTGTATATGATGTTTCAGCTAGTCTAAGTAGCATATATATGTAGGTACATGGAATAAAAGGAGCATATCTGTATGCACGCAATTTCACAGAAGGAAAAACATGTACTAGATGGAAAATTAAGGTTAAAGAATACTAAAATTCCATACCATGGTATTAGCCCACAATATTGAGTGGAATATCATATATTTGTTCCCTTCTAAGAATACCATAGGTTCTAAGTGTTGTTTTGTGCATGGTATTGCCAAAAGGATAAAACTATGTAAGGAAGTGAGGATCAAAGTGTGAGTGAGCACAACTGATGCAAATATTATGAAGAGTTAGATCAAAAGCTAATATATATGTTATGGGTTACTAATGCTTTCCTTGATCTGAACTAAGTATGCACCTGAGTGTTTGATAATGGATGAGATCTAATGATGGATCAGGATCATGAAACCTGAAATGACTTATCATTCTATGATCGGATAATGGATAGGCTAGATATGAGTGCTAAGGCATGTTTTATCCTTTAAATGTTATGATCTGTGTATATCTGAAATTTTGAAAAGCTGCAAAGTTATAACTTACTATTTGCATCTATACGAAGTTTCACCTCAGTGAAGGCGCGTATACATGCGGATTCGACACTTCCAAGTAGCGTATGTAGAGGAAGGGCTCGTTGTTCAGAAACAACTAATCTAGCTTATCAATGTTGTTGTTTTATTGTTGTTAAGTCTGGATGATTGATTAATTGAGTAAGAAGGGTGATCTTTGCTACTATCTCTTCAGAACTCTGTAACATGACAGTATATCTTCATAAGTTTTTGGGTAGTACAATTTTTGGTTCATAAGCTTTATGATTTAGTGTCTTTAGAGGTATTCGCAGTTTGGGTTACAGGAAGTAGCGTATACACGCATGTTGTCCTCATTGAAGTAGTTTATACATTCTGATAGGATTTTTGAGGTTTCAGTTGGGTCTCGTTGTTGATGGAGTGTTATATGCTCAGTTATGTGCTTTGGTTATAGTGATCTGACTATTCCAATTGATTGGTTGAATTTTGATTAAGTGTCAGTTGATTGGGTATTGAGTGAATGGCTGATTCAGTTGTATCAGAAATTGATGATTGGGTGATTCAGTTGTGTTAGATTTTTTATTAATTGTTTGATTCAGCTCTGTTAGAAGTTTTAATGATTGGTTGATTCAAAAAATGATGATTGGGTTTCAGTTATGTCAGATATTGATGATTGGGTTTCAGTGATTGATTAATTCAGATGTACCAATGATGGATGAGTGTGTTACAGTGATGAGTTATAGTTTGATTATTGATATTGAGCTTAAGTGTTGAAAATGGGTCCAGTATGAAAATTTCATGAAACGTGGCCTACATATTGTGTTGATGTGTACCAATAGTATATAGTCTGAAAATTGATGAAACATGATCACTGTAAAATGAATGAAGGTGGTATCCTTCTGTAGGTCGACACCTACATACTAGTAAACATATTGGCCAATACAAGAGCTAGGGGGTTGTACCTCCATTATAGTAGAAGCCAGAGGACAAGAGCAGGTTGCAGCCTTCTGCAGGTGGGTGCCTGCGTACTGGTACAAGTTTGTGCTAGTACAAGATTGTAAACATATTTTTATTTATATTAAAAATAAGTTAGAGATGACAACAATAGGTGGTTTTCTCCTACATTGGGTTTCCACCTTAAATCTTGGTGTTCATGTGTGATGGTTTATTTATTACAATACATGGTTATTGTTTATCTAATGTTTGATAAAGTACTGATACACTGGCTTAAGACAAACATATGATGAATTAAATGAATCATACATTCACTGGATATACACTAATTGTCTTAAGAAAAATTGTGTACACACGCAAGTTCCTTTCAGTAAAGTCGCATATAGAAATTTGAATATGAAATGTCAAAAATTTATTGATTTGAAAATATTGTTTCACCCCGCCCCCCTCAGTATTTTTCCCAACAATTGGTATCAGAGAAGGTCTTTTGGTAGAAGCTTGATCGCTTGAAGGAGATCCGTTGTAATAATGGGAAAGAAGTAAAAGAAGAAATCACCTCAAAGGAAGAAGACATCTCAAAGGAACAGTGGGAGTAGGAAAGACAATTGGCTACTAGGTGGAAGAAATTATTCAGATTCATAATCACCTCAGATTGATGATGAACAAGAAAAAGAATTATGAGGTACTAATTTTTGGTCCTCTGGTGATACATTTCTCTGGTCATGAAATAATAAAGATAATGAATGTGACAATGAAACAACCGAATTTGCTCTTATGGGTGAAAGTAAAATAAATCTAATAGAAGCAGAAGTTAAAAGGCTCACAGATAAAATTAGAGATTAGAAAGGTCTATTGACAAAAGGGATTGTACATACAAAGAAGAGGTTACGACGTTAAAAATTCAATTGGAGGAAGGAAGAAAAATAAGGAAGCAATACAAGGAAAAATAATATCCATGTCAAAGGTTGCAAGATGAAGTGACATAATTGAGAAATTAAGTGAACGAAAAGGATACAAAAACGAAGGAACTTATAGAAAGAACTAGTTATTATAAAGATCTAGAAGCTGAGGTCATCTCTCTAAAAGAAGATCTTGAAAATCAAAATAAGCAGAATGAAGAACTACTTCAAGCATTTGAAGAACAAGAAAATGAGGTTCTAAAATTAAGACAATAAGTGGAAGAAGGAAGAAAAGTTGAAGAAATCATGAAGAAGAAGTATCTTGAAAAGGAAGAGCAATATTAGGTTGAAGTAAATATCCTAAAAAGTAAATTAGAAGAAAAGGATAAAATTTTATGATTTAAATATAGTACTAATGTTTTGTATATAGTACATATGGTCTTGGTTTTCATGAAATTGTTAAAGGTGAATCTAGCTCACAAACTCAGGCAAGGAATTCTAATGAAAAATCTGAAATGCTCAACAAGGAGATAAGAGGTCAACCCCATCAACAACCAAGGAAAGAAAGTCTTCAAAGAAAATCATTTACTCCTAACTATGGAAGTTTTAATCGATTCTTTCCTCTGATGAATAATGTTGAATGTTCTATCTGTCATAATTTTTGACATGTTGTAGCCAAGTGCATAATAGAATGTTTCAAGCTAATAACTGTCACACAGAAAGATCATCAACTTCCAGGTCCGTTAAGAGATATTTTTCTCCTTGCAATATGTTTGGTCACAACCATTGATTTCTATAGAAGGAATATGAAACATATACGATTTTATGTTTGTAACAAGTTTGGGCATGTAGCAAAGGAATGTACGAACAAATCCATGGATCGCCATTGACAATATGGTAAGAAATCTAATAAGCACATTTATATCAGAAAATCTAAAAAAGGTGAGTCCACCAAGAATCAAGAAAAGGAAGACCAGGTAAGGTGTGATCTCAATGTCTGCTCATTCAAAGATGAAGATGAATGTTCTCATTACATGACTAGAGACAAGAGTAAAATGGAGTCTCATTACAATGACATTCTTGGAACTAATGTTTCAACAAAAGTTCTAGGACCAAGTACAGTCATAATAGACTCAAGAGGAACTGAAAGTATGAAATTTCAATGTTCCAATTTTAATATGCATATATTATGAAGACAAGTTGTGTATTTACGCGAGTTAGAAATTGAACAGTCACGTATATGTTGGTTTAATGAAGAAGCAGTGGGACTGACTCAAAAAAAGGCTCTGATATGGTTTGGAAAATTATCAGTTGTCTTTTCTGTTTTGATGGTTGATGATTACAGATTTTGGATGTTATTTAGAAGTTCTTTTGACCATCATAAGTTGTTTATGGCTTGATTTATAACTGGCTAATGTTGATGCCTTGATGATTCTTACTGATATATGCAATGATCAAATCTAACAGTGAACAGTTGGCACAGGTTCACGGGTACAATATGATATGCTTCTAATAATGCATTGTTGGCATTATGTTTAGAAGTATTTGGTACATAATGATTCTTATCAATGGTGAGGATGCTTATGTTGTTGAAGTGTTTGAATGATGCATCATGCTATGTTGCGGTCATGAATTGCCTATGATGAAATCACAGATGATACCTTGCTTAAGCCACTTAGTTTTTTTTTATGCTTATGATCAGATTTGTGGATGAATCTTTTAATGATTCATATAGTTATGTTGCTTACATGGTGATCTTCATAAGTTCAAGGACAAGAACAAATCTTGAGTATACATCTTCATTATTTGATGATGTTAAGTGTCACTCATTTCGGTTATGTTGCTACCATCATGCCTTCAAAGATGCATAAATTTCATATGGTGTAGTTATGGATGAGGATTCCTATACTTCTTGGCTCTTACATGGTATATTGTTTGAAGATTGTTGAACTTGATGATATCAAGAAAGTTTGAAAAATGATTGTGACATCATATTCTGCTTTTTGACGAGAATCTAGATACATAATGCTATCTCTATATTGGATACATGGATGATTACTTAAGCTTCATATTGGTAAATATTATTGCTTGGCCAAGAGAATGGTGTTATTGTAGGTTTCACGAAGACATAGCTATTTGAAGACGTGGATATTTGGAGACACGGCCTAATTAGTCACATAATGATGATGACTTCTTACTTTATGATGATAGGTTTGATACTCACATATGTTGATTATCATGGTTGATGCTTATCAGATGTGGGATGTTAGAAAACTCCTTAGTGATGATACATGATTGATATATTGCGGGTTCTTGTGGAAATATCATGCAGTTCTTATGATGATGTTATAGTCATAGATGATGACTATGGTGGTTTCACATACATATGATATGATGTGAATGGTTTTTGTATCTCTGATTGGAGATATGGCATATTCTTAGTTGATTCATGGAAGGCTATAGATAGAGGATTTTTCTAACAAAGAAAAAGAAAAAGTTGGTCTTGATAAGGTCAAGAGGATGAGTTCATATCTATATGCAACATAATTAGTCACAGGTTGATGATATTAAAGCTACATTGACTTATGTTGCAAACTGATGATGGACATATACAAGTTGTTACTCTTGATGCTGTTGATAGATGTTTTTGGTGTAGGTCATATATGGTGTATGATAGTTGCTGATCTTGTTTAGGTATTTGGTATTTGTTATAAATGTCATGTATATCAATTGATGTAAAGGTCGTGAGAATACCTACGATGCAATAATTGTCATATTTAGGCATGTATGGAAATTTGAGATCATGTCAAATATGTAATCCCACATGATTGGGTGGATGAGTCAAATATGTATCCCCACTTGGTTAGGAGATTGATGTAAATATGAGTCATTGGTAATAGGAAGGTTATGCTCACATATTTGAGTTATAGAGTCATGTTATTCTTTTCAAATATATATATATATATATATATATATGCAGACTCTGCATGTGCTCAGGGGGAGCATGGACAATATAGTGTATCTCAGCATCTACTAAGGGGGAGAATGTCTTGGTCTTCCGTTTGCCCTTGATGTCAAAGGGGGAGATTATCCTAGTGTTTCTTGACATATCTAACAGGTTCTACAACTTGAAGTGATAAACACCAATATGGTTTCCATCAAGTCCAAAGGGGGAGATTGCTGGAATTATGGTGCATGTGTTTTCCTTGATGGCAATCGACATACAGGTCAGTTCAAAAATTATAAAGTGATGTATGATGGAAACTCACATTGAAATAGGTCAATTCAAACGTAACAGAGTAATGGCACGGAATAAATGACAAAGGCTTATAGACTAGAATGAAGAAATTGAGGAAAGAGAATGTTTTAAGTTGTATACATTGTTTCACCTAGTCCAAGTAGTGTATACATGTGGTTACACATATTAAAAAGAATGTATAGGTATGCACACAGTTTCACAAAAGGAAAAGCACTTATGGGATGGAAAATTAAGGTTAAAGAATACCAAGGGTCCACACCATTGTATTAGCCCACAATATTGAGTGGAATAATGGTTACTTGATCCCGTCTAGGAATGCCATAGGTTCTAAGTGTTGGTTTGGTGCATGGTATTGACAAAAGGGTAAAACTATATAAGGAAGTGAAGATGAAGATGTGAGTGAGTTCAAGTGATGCAAATCTTATGAAGAGTTAGATCAAAATAAAATATGCATGTTATGGGTTCTTAATGCTTTTCTCGATCTGAACTAAGTATGCACCTGAGTGTTTGATAGACCTAATGATGGATCAGGATCATGAGACCTGAAATGACTTATCATTGTATGATATGATAATGGATAGGCTGGATCTGAGCGCTAATGCATGTTTTATCCTTTAAATGCAATGATCTAGGTATATAAGAAGTCTTGAAAAATTGCAAACTTATAAGTTATTATTTGAAGATCTATATGTAGGTTTGCCTCTGTAAAGGTGTGTATACACACGGATTCGACGCTTCCAAGTAGCATATGAAGAGGAAGGGTTGGTTGTTCAAAAATGACTAATCTATCTAATGAGTGTTATTGATTTACTATTGTTTGTCAATGATTTCTTCAATAGATCTAAAGTAAAACTGATCATATAAGGAGATTGAGTCTAACTGATTGATTGATTGAGTAAGAAGGGTGATATTTTCTACTATGTGTTTAGAACTCTGTAACATGACAGTAAATATTCAGAAGTTTTTGGGTAGTACAGTTTTTGGTTTAGAAGTTTTATGATTCAATATCTTTAGAGGTATACACAAGTTGGGTTATTGGAAGTAGCGTATACACGCAGGTTTTCCTCATTGAAGTAGCGTATACATTCTGACATATGATTTTTGAGGTTGCAATTGGGTTTGGTTGTTGATGGAGTGGTCTAGGCTCAGGTTTGTGCTCTGGTTATAGTGATCTGACTATTCCAGTTGATTGGTATAATTTTGATTAAGTGTTGGCTGATTAGGTTTTGAGTGAATGGTTGATTCTGTTGTATCGGAAATTGATGATTGGGTGATTCTGTTGTGCCAAAGGTTTCAATGATGTTTGATTCAGTTATGTCAGAAGTTTCAATGATTGATTGATTCAGAAATTGATGATTGGGTTTCAGTTATGTCAGAGATTGATGATTGGGTTTTAGTGATTGAATAATACAGATAACTTTCTATAAAAGAGTTTAACTTTTGTTTTTCAATTTTGAAATTCTTAGAAATGATAATTTGTTTATTGTTTTGATTTTAATATAACAAATTTTATACCTAATAATGTTATAATTTTTTATGAGAAAATGTCAATAAAAATAAATAAATAAATAAATAAAAACAACAAACTAAACAAAATAAATTTTATAGTATTATTATTATAAAATAATTTCATACGCACATCTAAATATAGATTACTCAAATTCAAATTAGTCAAATAAATTTTTAAAATTTATGATTTCCTTATGTTTTTATCATTTTAAAAATATATGTTGTAAGCCTAAGTGAGGAGTAAAATTTCTATATATACTTTGCACTTGTGTAGACTAAGGACATAATTGAATGCAATCACATTTTACAGGTTGAGAGAGATTTATAACTGCAAATGTCATTGTATCCATTACAACTATATTCAATTGTAACCTACCACTATTACAACTACATTAATTATTTTTGCACCCTTTTTTTCTTAAACAAGTGGATATTACTGCAGGCACACACACACACACACAAGTTTGATTTTAATAGATATGATTATGACTGAGAGAATCATGCTTATTAACTTTTCAATGAATTTTATAATATACATTTTTAGCAACGTCAATTCACATTTTGAGTTACACTTATTCATATATAAAAATTAAAAATTTGTTAAAATCAAATTGATAAATTTTCTATCTTTTATAAATTTATTATTTATTATTTAATTATAACATTGAAAAATTTAAATCAAGTAAAAACCAATTCTAAGTTACTAAATTATAAATATAAGAATATTACAATTTCAATTGCAAGTCGGTTAGAATCCTTTTTCAAATCTATAAACCAAAATGTTAGAAATGTAATGAGAAAATAATCCACAACATTGTTCATTACCGATTCAAAAGTAATTAGTAATTAAATTTGTTCTATTTTTTATCTTTTTAACTATCAAATACTTACAATTTTAAACTTTACACATCATTATTGATATCTACATAAATTTTAAAATTTCCAGCTTTAAGGCTCGATCGAGCTATAAAGCTCGATAGAGCTCTTAAAATGGGGCTACACAGGAGCTTGATCAACAGTTTGTTTAAAATCTAAATCAAGTTATTTTTAAGCGCCTCATTACGTCGTTTGAGCGCTTAAAAGTTGCTTGATTGAGCATCCTTTTTCACCAAAACATGTCGTCATTTCCCCAAAACGTGTAAACCAACTCAATTCTTTCATTCGATAGATGTATATGACGTATCAAGACCAATCACAACATATATGATTATCGAGGCTTAGGAGTTTGTTCTGGTAAATTACATGTTTATTGAATTTTTTATATATGGAGCAATATTATTTCTCATGTTAATTTAATTCGCTACAATTGTTTTGATCTTAATGATCTCTAACATGCTCTATACACAATAATTTCATAGGTCTTGTAACAAAAGGGTGTTATGGATGTAAATGTTGTGGACATTCTCTAAAGGCTAGGTGGTCCAACCACCTATGAAAATCAATGTATGACTTCTCGAGGGTATTCCTCCCAGAAGAATACCCTTATACTAGAGAAAAATCTTCTCTCACTAGAAAACTAGAAAGAATCCAAATGCCTTCAATAATGATACCAGATAAATGGCTTGGAGCATATGAGACAAAGAAGGAGAAAGATATTACATAAATGTTTGATTCAAAAGCGGAGCATATGTTTGATGATCCATAATTCTTTTACACCTATATTGGGAAATTTACCATTGGGATGAAAAGGAAATATTTCTTTTATGACCTCCCATATTGGGAGCATATTAAGATTTTCCACTTACTAGATTCCATACATATATTTAAAAGTGTTTCATATTATTTTTGGAGGCACATAATCTCAAAATAAAATGACACGTTGGTTGTTAGGAGAGATCTTGTTTCTTCAAAAACTAAAAAGAAAGAATGTCCAAGACAAGAAAGTAGAGGAGAGGTGGTTCCCTCTTGGTATTTCAAAGAAGGTGATATCTTATGGATTTTAAAGAAAGATGATCTTTCATTGGTAAAGAAAGTTATAATGGGTGTGAGGGTGCCTTCTTCCTATGGGTCTTCACTATGACATTTTTCACTATGGAAGACCATTTTTGGGGATGGAAATTGCATGCCCATTTGTACCTTATAAGAGTACGTATGTCAAAAACATGATTTCATTATTTGTTATTATTTTTATGTCATGGGATAAAATACAATTATTTTTTTATGTGTTTACTTGGTAGTCTCACTATCCTTTGCTTGTGTGTCACTTTATGAACCTTGACTTCCCCCAAGGCCTATATGTTCCATATATAAATTATTTGCATTTGTGTGTTGGATCACATCAAAGGAGATTAATATGGCTAGCATTCCATGGTGGCGTCAAGAGATAGTTTAGTTATTTTGTATGTTTGAGAAGGAATTGCTGACCAATTTCATGGAATTAAAGGTACATCTTCTAGTTCATCTACTAGATGAGGTTGAATTAGTTGGGGTCATTTCTTTTCATTGGATCTTCTTCTTAGAGAGGTGCATGAAGAAAGTGAATGGTTTTGTTTGACAAAAGGCAAAATCCAAGGGTTTATTGAAGAGGTGTACATATCGTATGAGTATTTGTATTATGCTAGTGATTACACCAAGTAGATCGACAAAACACCAGGTGTGGTGGTTTGATATGACGAAAGGGATGAAGACAAAAGAGATGGGGAGCTTGTAGAAAATAATGGGAAATGGCATATGATAGAGAGTAAGTGACTTATCATTTGTCAAATTTCTACAAAATAACTTTTCAAACTAAATTTCATAATGTATATTTTCATCTCATACGTACTATATATGTCAGTTTGATTTCATTAGAAAATTCAGAAATTGAAGCCATAAAAAATTTCACTCTTTACAATTCGCAAGCGACGAAATCGTGGGTCACATTGTAAAAACTGAAGATGAGGAAATGGGATAGTCGTAGGAAATAATTCATACAGTTGAATGGTAGATGTGTGCGTTATTGTGATCATTTAAAAGAAAATATTCCAATGATATGCACCGACAATGAGGTTGATGACCAAGTCAAAGAGAAATATGGTGTATCTAGTTGTTACTCACATGTTGAAGAGGACACAATAAACATAAGAATTTAGTGTAACAACTCAGTAATAATATATTTCTATATACTTTTAAATCCATATTGCACCTTTAAATTGTAACATCTATATTTTATATTTTAATCATGTCTAGGTTTTTGGATACATGACAATGTGATTTTTTTCGGTTTTTTATAGGTGCATTTGTTCCCATCTATGTGGGCATATGGACATCATTTTCGCACAGAGGATTCCAATGATGGACACATGACACGAAACGTTCAAGTGGAATTGTAGTTAGACCAATATATTTATGATAGCCATCGTGAACAAAACCTAATACAAGGGATGTTAGGTTAAATCATAAAGGTACAGAAGATCATTGAATTGGACTTTCCTCATTCCAATGTATTATTTTTAGGTGCAAGTGGCTGGACACATTTAATCATAATAATGTAAAGGAAGATCACGATAGTGGGTTGATATATATCTACTCTATAAGGATGTTGTATGAAGCTAGGGAGCCATATGTTTTCTCCAAACACAACTACCAGGTTTATATTAAGACATGACCCTAGATCAAAACATATTTTTGAGAACAACAACATTATCATGCCAAGCAAGGAAGATAATCAGGGTGATGACAACAAGGAAAATTTTAAGGATGGAAAATTTTCTTGAAGTTTAAAACATTGGCGAATCTCACTAATCCCTAATATGCAAACTATAAATTTTTCAATGATATATTTGTAAAATTATTCAAATTTATAATGATTTATCATATAGACACTATATAATGTTGGCGATTTTTAAGGTAAAATAATTTTATATTCTAAAATTTGGGTGAATCGTCTTTTATAAAAATGGAAATTGGCGAATCGTTTTTTGGAAAAATCATGGAAAATTAGCCCATTGGGCGAACATTAGCCCCTAAAATTTTCCATGGAGTTACATGTACTTGTGTTATGTCATCATTTATACTATTGTTGTATGTTTTTGTTTTCTTTATTTAGCCAATTATATTCTTTTTTTTCCCATCTTCTTGGAATTTTATATAATTGGTAAGTTTGAAAAAAAAATTTACACATTTTTTTTTAGTGGAAACAATTTTACACTTAATTCTAAGTTTGTGATAACTTTAATTTGGAATTTGGCATAAATTGGTTTTCAACATTGGTGTTTGTTAGTTTACTTATGTTTATCATTGCTTTTGGAAATATTTAAATTAACCCCCAATGTTGACCAAAACCACAATTAATTAAGTATTTTAAAAGTTCGCTAGAAATCACCTTACTAAATATGAAACAAAAAAATATAGGAAGATTTGCATCCATAAAATTTTAGGACGAATAGAATGCTTATGATTGGAGATCATAATCTTTTTTAATAAAAAAAATTAGGGTAGAAGAGTCTATACAATAGAAAAATATTTTTGGTAATTTTACAATTATAGTTTCAACCATATTAAACTTTGTAATTTATAAAAATACGTTTGCATTTTTTATTTAAAGTAAGTCTTTTTCGCATGCAATTCCATATATAAAATTTTGATATAAGTTCACCAATATATAATATATAATAAATATATATCATTTCATAAAAATCAACATCATGATGATAACCATATAACAAACATAAATATATTTTAAAATACACATTCAAATTCACTAACATCATCTAATTATATACACCTCTAGCAAACGTCATTAGCTAGCACATAAATCTAATAATTCAACCTGGCTTGCATTTAACAATATCACATGCTATTTAGATTGTTTTTTATTTATCCTGTTGGCACATTATATACTTGGTAAGATATTAAATTTAAATTTAAGTTGGTAAGAGTTCTTATAAATATGAAATTTAAATTGCTTGAAACTTTCATAACCTTAGTGATAAATTAAATTTTATTAAGATATAAATTTTTAAGTTATAAAACCAAATGACTTAACTTTTTAAAATTTAATTGTAGATTGAATTTTATAAATAAAATTAAAAGATTATTTTAATTTTATATTTTTTAAATAAATATTATTGATATTAATTGATTTATAATAGTTGATTTATTTCATTTTCTTGTTTATTGCTTTAAGCATTAGAAATTAAAAAAAAAATTAAAATTAAAATTAAAAAATACATATTAATTTAAAAAAATCTATTTTAAATGATAATTGTAATTATAAATAATAAATACATATCTTTAATGATGCTTCATTCATAATATTTATTAATAAATGAATTTAATTTAGTAAATCTATAAAATAAAATTAATTATAATGTTATTTTCATAATCTAATATTTTAATGAACAATTATTTTTAATTGTGGGTGATTTTATAAATATTTTAATTTTATTATAAATATTTTAAATTTGTATTTAGTGATTACATTTTGCAATGTACATTTTGAAAATGAATTGCAAAGATTAATTAGATATTGTCTAACAATTGGATTATAAGTATAGGTCATGTTGATAGGTTTGTAATAATTAACTATGTAAAATTGATTTTGTGTTGTAGTCACTATTTTTTAGACATGTTTTATAAAAAAAAAAAAAATTATTTCTATGTTTTCTATATGTAGGGACTATGCTACTCACAGCCGCTTGTTTCTAAACAAAAATTTAGTTAAGAATGAAATATGAATGACCTATCTATGCAATAGAAAATATTTATGGAAATTTTACAATTATAGTCTCAACCATATTAAACTTTGTATTTTATAAAAATATATTTTCATTTTTTATTTAAGGTAAGTCATTTTGCATGTAGTTTCATATATAAGTTTTTTATATTATTTCACCAGTACATAATCTATAATAAATATCATTTCATATAATAAACATCATGATGATAACCATTTAACAAACATAAGCATCATTTAAAATACACATTCAAATTCACTAACATCATCTAATTATATACAACTCTAGCACATGTAAACGTCATTATCTAGCATACAAATATAATAATCTAACATGGCATCATCATCATGACCAAATCTAACAAAACATGAGCATTGTCTAACATCATCACCACAAACATCCCAAATATACATCTCAAATAAAACAGCTTCTATAACATACACATCTATCTGCAAGCACATTAAATGAACATATCTAACATGACCTGGAAATATGCACATCAAGACAAACACCAACACATAAATTAAGTACATCAACATGAACAAAGCATATATATACAAACAAGTCAAATAACTACATCAAGTCAAATAACTTCTATTAAGTATGTGATACAACAATACTAATGGCGACTTGGTCTATAGCAGAAGATGATGGATGGTCAACTACCTCAAGATTCGAAGAATGAGGTGGAGGAGGAGGTCGTTGGTCTACTCTCTGAGGAGAAACATGAGGCCATGAGTGATCATGAGGGGAATGAGGAGGAGGTGGAGTATTACGAGAAGAATCACCACCTTGATCATCATTCGATGGGGTACTATGCCGATGAAAACTATGTATCTATTTCATGGCCATCTCGAGGAGGTGGAGTACTACTAGAAGGAGCACCACCTTAATCATTGTTTGATGGGGTAGTATTGGGTGAATACTATGTATCCACTACATTTCCATCCCTCCCCAATGCATGTACAAACCAAGTAGTGTCAACGATATGATGCATAAGACTCATCATATCATGCAACAAGTCTGTCTAGAGCTCAAAGATCCTAATATATTCCTGAATGTGTGAAGAGGATGTCATGACATTATTGCCAATCCATCCCTGTGTAAAGACATGCCACCAAGATGAACATGTGGTCCACCTCATTGGCCAATAGCCATAGTGCATCAATATAAATCATGGCTAGATAGTCTGATTGGCCCTTCTTGGGGATCATCTTGCCCCACATGTGCATCCAACCTTAGTCATTGGCCTAGGTGGGTGACAGTCAAAAGTAGGCATTGCCTCTGAAAACCTCTCAAAAAATAAACAAAAGAACTATGAAGCGAAAGGGAATTTTGTCCTCTCATGTAAAATAGCACGACATCCATCTAAATCTATAAAAAACTATCACAAAAAACATACATACCATCTAACACATCATGGCCTCTACACCAAATAATCAACATAAAATAAAAGAGGGAAACTAATGTGCTTCCCATCTCTAGTAGAGTGTACAATGGTACTCACTAATAGTGAGAGGCACCTAACCTCTGATGCACTAAAAGAAGTGATATGTAGTTGTCCACCAGAAACCTAAAATATGCTAGTGAAACTAAATGATCCCCAACATATCTCTAAGAGTAGATAAGCTGACTCTTTGCTGCAACACCATGGGGGTCATCATGGAACTGGGTAATATCCAACCCCTCCTTTGGCTAAGCGAGTGATAAGATAAAATGTACTCCTTAGTGGGATCATACCACATGTTAGGATTAACAGAAAAAAAATTCGGTGAACATCTAACCAATGGATAAATTATGCCAACCTAGAGTGTCACTTCAACGATGTAGCCTCCTCATAGTACTTAAGGAGAACTACATTCCTTATGAGGCCTTGGTGATCCAGATTTAAATAGGAATGCAACAAATTACAGAGATAACCAAAAACACAGATATGCAACGGAAATAATACTTCATTTCATTAATGTAAAATACTGAAATATGCTTACAAATAGAAATGGAAATAAACCATCTAGGGCAATGGTAGCTTATCTCTGAGAAGAGATGTGGCGGCTACATGCCTCTAAACTCTGTTACAATGAGGCTCGAATCCCTGTTTATTGGTTAGAAACAATGGAAAACCCTTAACATCCCAAAACCTAACCCTAGAAGATGAAACACCAAATTATGGGCCCCGTTTTGGGTAAATTGGTACATCAATTTCCTGGGGTTGTAACTATGGCATACGATCTCCGTTTGACGCGTGCAATAGCTATTTAGAAAGATCTATGTGAGAACTACAACTTTGGGAAGATAAACATAGGTCCATGGACCCATGTTGCTCCAATATTTCCCAAAAACCGTCGTTTAGGGCCTTAAAACGACTTTGGAAGTTCAGGAACTGAAAAACTGCTAAAACTAGTAAATTGTGCTACAATTAAGGAAACTAAAAAACTGAGAGAGACAGTTGTGGGGTTCCAAGTGGGATAGATGGGTGGCCACCAACATCCACCTAGATCATTCCTCCCCCCTTAGGAAGCAACGATTCCCATTGCATTGAGTTCCTCCATCTGCTGAACTTGGTCCTTGTGAGTTGTTCTACAATCTCTGACGTATCCAGTAATGGTGGGAAGCATGGTAGAGGGCGGAACAAATTGAACACTTGGTGAAGGAAAAGGAATGGAGGAATGCTATCCTCCAAAGGATTATTTCCCATAGCCTTGGTAATGGTGTAAGGACCATGTCGGCATGGTTGGAACTTCTAATGGGCTCTTGTGAGGCGTTCTTTCTACAGATGCAAGCAGACTTTGTTGCCCACTTGAAGTTGTTTGGTACCCCTGTGGGTAAGGAGAAGTTTTTCCTGTGTTCTTTCATGATCGTATCCCTCTATTGTTGCTGCTGTGTGGAGGAACCCTTCGCGGGGGTCATGGATGTGTTGACAATCTTCCCCTTACTTTGGGAGTGAACCAGATAGAAAATGAATTTCCTAGTCTGGGAGATGAGCTTGCTGCATTTCTTGGCAGTGATCAAAGAGGTGGCAGTAGGTGGGGCTACCTCTGGTATCTTGTATAATGAATTATTAAAAGAAATAATGACAACGTGAGGCCTTAACTCATACACAACATGTGGCCTCCACAAGTATGGTTGGCCTAATAATACATCACAAACATCCAAAGGTGTAACATCACACAATACCTCATTTGTGAAGGGCTTGATGATGTAGGGAAGGCGACATTGCTAGCGGACTCGGAGATCTTGTCCTTCGTGAAACAACTGATACTGTACAATTGCGGGTGTGGTGTAGTCAGTAGGCCCAACCGCTTCACGGCCTCTGCTGAAATGAGGTTCTTCTAGCTCCCACTGTCAACAATGAATTGCAGCAACAAACCCACATCTGTGAGTGGAAAAGACGTTCCCCCTCCTCTAGATCTTCGGGCTCATTCTTCTGGATCTTGGTTGTGGCAACAGTGATGCTAGGTTCCACATCAATGAGTTTCTTCCCTTTTCCATTCCCCTTGTCAGGTTCTAACTCAGGGTCGGAACATGCATTTGATTCAAAAGACTTCAACTTGGCCACAAGCGACTGCTTGGTTCGACACTCACTTGTGTTCTGGGTGGGGCTCTTGTGGAACTCACACCACTTTCCTATGTCCTTCTTTGACTTCATGGTGTTTTTATTTTCTTGTGGCTTTGACGGGTTGTTTAGGGACTCCATCTCTTCCTGGATGTATCTATGTAGGCAACTGTGGCATTTGAGTACCAGATGTAGCTCAGAATCTTTGATACCCAACTGTGTGCGAAGGGTATGAAAAATGTTGGTGAACTTCAACACATCTTGGTCCCTTCCATGCGGTAGTGTGGTCCACTTTATTGTATCTGTCCTCGTAGCTTTTGATAGGGTAGTACTCCTCCTTGATGGCATCCCAGAATGAATCCCAGGTGGGTATGGCTGAGAACAGTGAGCCCATACTTTCATCCTTCTACTCGCAGTAGGTTTCCCACTAGTACTTGACGCGGGGGGCTACTTTGAGAAGAACGAAAATAATCTTTTCCCGACTCGAAAATTCATGAATAGAAAAATACCCATCTGGTAGATTTAACCATTTATCTACAACATCTGTGTCTATCTGACCCTCAAAAATGGGGATTTCAAAAAACTTGTACCTTAAAGGGTGTGGCATTTCCAGAGTAGTTGTTGTAAGCTGACGCATCACCTCTTGGTAGCCGATGAAGAATTTGCGCAAAGTTGTCCATCATCGCATTCCTTTGTCACTCGAGGGCTTCTTCGAGCAAGATTTTGATAGGATCTCCTACCCCCTCATCTTTCCTTTCATCTCTCATGGGAGGTCGTCGAGATTTGCAGGGCTGGACTTGCAAAGGTTCAACCAGTTCAAACCCTAACTCCTTATATCCCGACCTCATTGGGGACATGCAAAGAAAAAAAGAGAAAAAGCAGACTTCTCTGATACCATTGCTCCGGATTTAAATAGAAATGCAACAAATTAGAGAGATAACCATAAATATAGATATGCAGTGGAAATAATACTTCATTTCATTAATTTAAAATACTGAAATATGCTTACAAAGAGAAATGGAAATAGACTAGCTAGGGCAATGGTAGTTTATCTCTGAGAAGAGATGTGGCATACTTCATTTCATTAATGTAAAATATTGAAATATGGTTACAAGCAGAAATGGAAATAAACTAGCTAGGGCAATGGTAGTTTATCTATGAGAAGAGATGTGGCAGCTACATGCCTTTGAAATCTTTTACAATGAGGCTTGAAGGCCTATTTATTGTTGAGAAATAATGGGAAACCCTTAACATCCCAAGGCCTAACCCTAGAAGATGAAACGCCAAATTGTGGGCCCCGTTTTCGGTAAATTGTTACATCAATTTCTCGGGGTCGTAACTTTAGCTTACAATCTCCGTTTGATGTGTACAATAGCTCGTTAGAAAGACCTATCCGAGAACTAGAACTTTGGGAAGAGCAACATGGGTCCAAGGATGACCCATGTTGCTCAAATAATTTCCTAGAAAACGTCATTTAGGGCCTTAAAATAGCTCTGGAAGTTCAGGACCTGAAAAACTGCTAAAAATAATAAATTGTGCTACAATTACAGAAACTGAAAATCTAAGAGAGATAGTTTTGGGGGTCCAAGTGGGATAGGTGTGTGGCCACCAACATCTACCTGGATCACTTGGGTTGTTAGTGTAATAGGGTGAAGGTACAAATCCATCTCCCTCTATTGTACCATATTGTACTAGTCAACACTTTTCTCTTGCTACAATTCCTCCTCTCTCATTCACATTTCTACATGATTGACATATAAAATACACCAACCTCATACATAAAACATAATTTTTCTTGTGAGATGAAAAATGTGTTTATAAATATGGACATATAACTTTCAATTAAAACAAAATTCAATATTGGTGTGCCAAAAAAACAGGAACACACCATACATGGTGCATTGCAAAAACTGGAATCCACCGAAAATGGTGCGTACATTGATTTGAGGAACTAGTTTCAGTTTATGTATGTACATAACATTAGTTATTTTTATTTTTCAATTGAGTGCATCGACATAAAATCTTCGCACTAATGCATTAATTTTACGTCGACGCACCAGACCGGAAAATTCAAGTTAACGAACGCAATTGGCACCTCAGACAACGAATGGACATTCAGGTTAACAAGCAAACTTCACAGCCTGGTGTGTTTCCATTTAGCTAACACAAAACCACTAATGGTGCCTTAATTTTACGCACCAATTTGTGGTTCATCCTGTAAATTTACATGGTGCACCCTGAATGGTGCAAACTGAACATCTTGAATGCACTGTGTAGAAAAATAAATAAAAAACAATGCATTTTTTTACTTAATTTTGAATTCTATCTGCTAAAAAGTTATGTTAGGGAGAAAAATAGACAATACCTATAGATTTGTGGATTAGGTAGGCATGGTTGCCATAGAAAGGGAGAAAATAAATTTGAGCATCATTTGAAAAAAATTGAAAGGTGTGCAGTGATCAATAAATGGAAGGATGGCAAGCAAGGGAAGCATCGATGGAAGGGTGCTTCATAGAGGTAAAAGTTTCACTAGTGATTGAGAGCTATACAACACTGCAAATCGTAAAAATTAATTTTATGGCCGGTAATATTTTTTTATTCAACCCTTTCCAGTATACTTAACTAATTAACGCATCGACGCAAAGTATTTATGAAGTGTACCATGATTTTTTAAATTAGAAACCCTACTATGGTGTACCATGTTCTTTAAGCAATGGAGCATGCCAAAATACAAATAACACTAGTGCTTCATGGAAGTATAGCACCAAAATGGTGAAAATTAATTTTAGAACCAATCTTTTTTTGAATTTAGCCTTTTTCTGGTGATATCGAGTAGTATATACACGAGTGATTCAATTTCATCTAGTGCACTGCTATTTTTAAATCAAAAACCATGCAATGGTGCACCATGTTGTATACACACTAGGGAATTTTGAAAAGGTCAAAGCATGAGGCCTTCGTGGGAGTGACATTTTTTAAAATTTACACTAGTCTGGTGCTATTGAGGAATATATGAACCAGTGCTACAGAGTCACTAAGCACACTGTTAGTTCTTTACCTATTAATCACCAATGCGTATATTTCTATTAATGGCACCAGTGCTTATATATGAGTAGCGCACTAATGTTTTTTAAATTAAAAACCTTGCCCTAGTGCACCATGTTTTTAAGCACTTGAGCTTTCATAAATAAAGAAATTACTGGTGATTTATGTGAGTATAGTACTGAAATGGTGAAAATTAATTTTACGACCAACATTTTTTTAATTTCACCCTTGTCCCGTGCTATCGAATAGTATAAACACTACTTCTCCTTTTATATGTAGCGCACCATTATTTTTATTTCTATAAAAAAATAACCCTATAATGGTGCACCATTTTATATTAAGCACTAGGACCTTTAGTTCAATTAACAACATTGGTGCATATAATATAATCAACACACCATCATATTTATATTAAAAACCTCACAATAGTGCACCATATTTTTTATGTATCGGGACATTCTTATACGGGTCTAACACTGGGGCATTGTGAAAGTATAGCACCAGATTAGGAAAAATGATTTTCATAACTGATATTTTTTAAATTTAACCCTTTTCCAATGCTATTAATTAGTATATGCACTAGTGTGCATTATGTACTTAGTGCACTGTTATTATTATTTTTTTTTTATGAAAAATTACTCTACCACAATGCAACATATGTTGTTAAGCACCATTCTGTATAGGTATCGTAACACATCGGTGGATTATTGTATTATAGACGCACCAATAAAAAAATTCTCCTACCAATCTACACTAATGAACTCCCCTATAAAAAAAATTGGCTATTTTTATAGGGGCTTCTGCAAAAAAACTCTGACACAGTTTCTTTTCCTTGTAGTATGAAGGCATAAATTGTGTCAGAGTGATTATTGTGTTGAAATATTCTCAAACTTTTGTGGTTATCCCATTCTCTAAAGTCCAAATCTAAACCAGTGTGGTGTTTTGTCCTCGCAACCCTCATGAACACCTTGTCACTGAAAGCATGAACGACATGAGTCATATCTAGAAATTAATTAATTAATAGCTAAGTGAGTCATGGATTAATGAAACAATTGATTTCTCAAAATAATAGAAACAACAAGTTAAAGTGGAATTAAACACATAATCACTTGTCATTGGCAATAATATGTGAATCAAAAATAAAAAAATATTGTTAATTTCTGAATTTAACATATGATTGGAGATATAAAACTAAAAAATGATTGAGAAACCCTTATTTTCATCCATTGGATCATGTATAAAATGAAGAATATTCTTACATTACTAAATCAAGAACATCCATAAACTCTCATATTTTAAAAAATAGAAATTTATTAACACCAATTCTAATATAGACCATACCTATCGGCGTAGTAAAATAGTCCATTTATATATAATGTAAAATCCTTGACTATGTAATGTTAAGCTATGTAATGTTAAGTGAAGATTATTGGAGAGACACAATCATGTGAATCAAAATTCAAGTGAAGTTTCCACTATTGTCACCCATCAAAATGCAAGTGAAGTTTCCACTATCGTCACCACTTAGAGGAAACAACATGCAAGGCTTACTTTATTCGTAACTTTAAAAAACAAATTTTTCTTTTTTTTTCAATCCTATTTCTTTATCTTCTACCACCACATATAATATGTTTCATAAGCTTTAAAGAAAGAACATTTCATATATTTCAAAACCAGAATTAAATAATTCTTTATTTTCCATGTGAAAAGCTAAGAATTTGTAACGCTTTAGAAATTGAAAATTTGTTTGAAAATTTTTATTCCATCTCATGGATCATTTACACAACTAAAAATATTTTAAATTTATTAAATTTATACTATTCATTTTCTTTTATATTTTAAAAAATGAAAATTATGGCAATCCTACTTTGAAATAAACCATACCTATGAATATAATTATTCAATTCAATTATATTTACCTACGAATATAATTATTCAATTCAATTATTTCTAAATATAAGCAGAAACAATCTTTTAATTCTTAAGATTTAAATCGACACTTTAAATTATCTCTTAGAATCACATGTTTCAAAAATAGTAAACATCAAGACAAATATATGGTTGGGAATCAGTAGCATCCCAAGCTCTCATCTAGATCGAAAACATCAAGGGAAAACAAAATTTTGTATTTAATGGCGCTCACATCCTACAAGTAGAACCCAAAGGGTTAAAACTAGAATTTGCACCAGATGTTGCAAAGGAAATTTTGTAGGGAAAAATTTCAAGAAGAATCATGACATATAAAAAATTGTTAGATCCCACTGTCATTCTTTATGTTTGTTCAAAGAAAATACAATTATAGGAAAAGAAGGTAGAGGATACACACATTTTAATAAGGTTGAGGGTTTTAAGATCGACCAACTTGGATATTAATTCTAAAGGTTTAGGAACAAGGATTTTGGTAAAGAGGGAGACGAAATCAAAGCTCACAAAGATGTCATTAGGGTCAAGATGAATGGATTTGGCCTGTTGGATAAAGTGGGGGGAATCTTTAATGAAAGAATAAGATGTGACAAGAAAGGGTTGAAGTTTGGTGGCTAGGAAGTGAGAGAGTGCCTGAGTGGTGGCTCCATTAGCACTCACTATGGGTCTTAAGGAGATATCATTTTTATGAATCATTGATTGGGCATAGATTCTAGGGCTCACAGGATGACGACGCTTCTGAGTAAGAGGATCAAGAATAAGAAGTTAAATCACACTTTTTATATGTCGTAGCACTTACTACACCCAAATTTAGGAGTTAAAAAATGTCATATCATTGAAAAACTTCTACTTCAAAATAAAATGCATTGTCTACACCCAAATTTAGGAGTTAAAAAACCTCATGTCCTTGAAAAACTTCTACTTCAAAACAAAATGCATTGTATACACCCAAATTTAGGAGTTAAAAAACCTTAGATCCTTGAAAAACTTCTACTTCAAAATACTGCACCCAAATTTAGGAGTTAGAAAACCTCATATCCTTGAAAAACCTCTACTTCAAAATCAAATGCATTATCTGTGATTACGCCTATGGTGGTCATATAAAAAAACAACAAAGAAAAGCCTAAAAGATTACATAATGACTTTAGATCCCAACTGAAATTGATGATCTTCAGATAATGGATTTGGTCTATTTTGCATGCCACAATACTTAGGATCGAAGCGCAAGTTGCTTAAGATGCTCCATAACATATTCATTGTTTTTTTTCTTTCAATATCTTCTCTTCCTTAAAGCACATCCCATTCTCTACACATAATGTAAACTCAAATCTATTATATAGCAAAAATTTGAACCTATTAATCATGGAATTGGCACAGTTATAAATATTTTACAAGCAAGAGATATTTTTTTCACACATAGCAGACTATATCATATGTGAAAAGTCCTAATCAACAACTATATTCCCACTGTAGTAGATACATAGAAGAATATTATCCTCGTGATGCCAACAACAAGCAATATCATTGACATATAGGGTTCTTTTCCCCTGCCTAATTTATGGAGGTGCACCAATTCCATCTCTCTATACAAGTAGTCAATGGATTCTTATGTATGTTTTATATATCTGTAAATTGGTCCACTCTGAGAAATGCAAGCACAACATCAAATCAACAAAAAGCCCGAAAGTTGAAAAGAAATAAGACAGTTTCTAGAGTTGCAATATCAAAAATTGACAGCTAGCTCTCGCTTCAATATTGGGCTCAATTTGTTTAGAGAAATACTAATTTCATTAAAAAAAACAAACATTTAAACGACATGCTATTGTTACATCAGAGAACTCGGGATTTCAATATAGAAACAACGAATAAAGACACGTTAGCAACAGAGAAAGTCACGTTGTTTCAATTAAGTATACTTTTCAACTTAATGTAAAGCGTACGGGATTATATACCAAGCTCCCTCACCGGTCTTTGGATTTATGGTGAATAAGTATACTACCAGTCTACTCGTGTAGGTTCTACCAGTTATCTCAACCTGATATGCGAGATATTCCTACAGGATATGAAAATCTGGAGTAGGATATCCGGGCCAGACATGCGAACTACCAATTCGATCTCCATTAGATATGGAAATACATCCAATTACCAATGTAATCAGCGTCATATATGCAAATTATATCCGCTCGAATTATAAATGCTTCTGATTATGTGAATTAGCGCTCCGTCTGATATGAAAATGTTGCCCCTTCCTCGTTAGGTGAAGATCAAGCGGAATGGAACCAACCAAGCGAAGCAAAGCCTTAAGTCCCCACCTCATCTTCAACTTCCTGCACCTTTTATCTTATTACAACGGCACCTCGACGTAGTTCGTGACCAGAGGAGTCGTATGCCTCCCCCAGCTCCCTACACATTATGCACTTGACTAATTACTCCATCGGTTCCTTACCAATTAAATAAATTATAAACTATCTACAACTAAAGTAAAAAGCAAGGTAATAGCTCCCTAGTTTCAGCATCCACAACATAAAATTAATATCATGTCAGAACACAAAAGAAGGAAATCTTTTTTTAAGCAGGAACCAAAACAAAAAGAAAAAAACCCAATTCTAGTTCAATCGATATGATTCATTTTATGAGCCTTAGCTATAGTTCTTTTATTATTTTCCCACCTAGCAATCCTCAAGAGATTTTTATTGTATATGAAATGGTAACACATTATATGAAATGGTAACACATTATAGTTGGTGGTTGCATACAAAATACAAATATAGATACAATACCCTTTCAAATTGCATCAAAATAATTTGGGGGCAACATTTTTGGTACAGACTCTATTACTGACTTTATAAATTTTCACCATGAAGCAAATATTTTACAATCTTTTCTAAAACAAAGACTAGTAGTTGGACTAGTAGTTGGCATCCATGGAACATTTATTTGATTTACGAAATTTATCGCATATAAAAATAATAATGAAAGGTCTTACTTTCTCATTGAGTTGGCCTTTTTCGCTTCCTTCCCATGCTTTGATCTCTGTATTATTTTTCTCATTATTCAATTTCACAAGAATGATCTCTGCAGAAATTGCCATTCATTAATAACGTGAAGCCGTTAAGTCAAGGGAAACAAATATAACCAAAACAAGTAGGATATTATGAAACATAGGTAATACAACATATAATGGAACCTATGCTATGAAAATAAGGGAGATTTTTTAAAATTACTTGGACTCCAAAGAGAAAAACTGGTAGAAAATATAGACTTACCCAGTGTAACAGACCTCTGAAGTCTATCATTGCTATCTGAGATGGCACATAGACCTTTAATGACCTACGCCATCCACCGCTGTCGCTGCCACTAGCATGCGCTCAATTTCCTCTCCTCTCAATGGACTAGCAAACAAATTTAGCTGGAATATCATTGACCATAATTTAGGGCATCTTGATCTTAGATCTATCCCCAAAGTGCACCAACCACTTACTCCATCTACAATGATCCATTGTTTGAATCTCCTTGAGTTACAAGATCAACCGTTTTATCATCACAAAGAGCACGTGCTAAGTTTAGTTGAGCGACAAGAATCTGAGCAGTGACACCAAGTCGAATCCCATCTCCCACATGTCTCCCAAGATAAGTCCACAGGTCGTGACTTGTCACAGCAGCAGCAGGAGGCGGCGCCAACAGTAAAAGGCCAAAGGCAGCTACAACATAGTCACATGACGTGTCACAATCCGAAATTGGACCTCGTCCTCCCATTTATGCGGTTGACTGCTCCATAATTAAGCTTACATATCTTGATTTGAGTGGTTGCAACGGATTAACTATCTAAAGAAAAACATTGGGAAAAATAAACACACAACCTAGAGTAGTTTGTGCGGTTGGGAAAGTCGTTGCGAAATGGACGGACTTGGGACTGTGTAGCAATCGTCATCTAATTTAAATCAACGGATAATTTTAATCCAATTGTCTAACAAAATATCGAATGGCACAAATTATGACACGAAGGAAGTTAGGAGAGTTGATTTAGAGGGGAACGCCTTACAACATAAAAATAAAAAATAAAAAACCTTTTTAAAAGGCACATATTTATGCATCACTGTATTAAAATTTCACAATTATATTTGTAAATACAGATGATATATTGATTAACATCATTTTCCACATTTTATATGTCATTTGACATTTGAAAATAAAATTCTAAATCAATTACATTTACTAATATAATTGTGCTAGCGATATAACTTACTAATTATACTATAAAACTTATTATAGAACCTAATATTATTATAAAAAGTTATTTTAAATATTATATTCCTATAAATTTATAATACAAAACTTTAATAAATACTTGGTTTCACTTTATCATATATTTTGGATTTTTTTTTAAGCATATCAGGAATGTAAATTTATTTTATTGTTTTAAGATGAATAAATAAATATGTGATCATGTGTATTTGCTATAGGCACAGCATAAGTTTCAGTACAAAAGGATTACCCGCCACCTTTTTCTCCAAAATCTAACCTATGCTGTAGCTCATATCTACACGGAGTATAAGGTACCGTGCTTTTTATTTTCTTTCAGACCCGGGAATTTTCACTGCAAAAGTGATTACTCGGCCCAACCGGAACTTCAAAGGACTACCCGCTCTACCCGCTCCTTCAAAAGGCCCAGTTGGAATTCATTTTCGATGCCAAAATACAAAATTGCGTTGATTATTTCAGTATTGTGTGGTGCTATGTTACAGAACATTGGCGGGCTAAAAAGAGAATAACAGAAAATACTTTAAAATCTTAAATTGTGTTCAGTTTATATATATATGTATGGTTTAGTTTTATATGTTAAAATAGAGTTAACTATTTATAGAATATTTTATATATAACTTTGTTGATTTATATAATTGATTTATTTATTTATGGATATTTAAATCTCTCTTTAACTGATATTTTATTTAAAATATAATTAACTTATATTTATTTATAAAAAAATATAGTTAACTATTATTTATTTTAATTACTTGATTATTTTATGATATTAATTCACTTATTTTAATATATATTTATAAAATTATCAATTATGTTTATTTTAATAATAAGAGAATTAATAACCAAATTAACTGATTTGAACAAAAAATTTGGTCTAACTAGCTGTTTCCTGGTCAAATCAAGCTGTCATTATTCTAGCCATTTCCTAGATATTCTGCCTGATCTATTTGTAATGCATAGCAAGATTTGCTCATTCAACTTGTCCTGACGATGAACCACACTGGTTGGTTCGAAACGCATCGACAAAATTATCTCTATGTGATTTTCGCCCTAAATTCTTTTGAAAATTGATATGGATCACAGAAGCCTAAATTCATATTATCATATTAACTTTAGAATTTTTCTTCATATTTTGGTATGATATTATGGTTCTCGATCTTCGACGACAAATGGTTGGATACAGGTCGCACACTGCGGTGTCAACTCATGCCAACCGGAGATGGAAGGGATTTAAAAACACAACCCTTCAATAAATTGCATGTGGTGACGGGTCATTATTATATTCGGAAACTGGTCATGTGGTCACGGGTGAAAATTGGCTTGACAAATATATGTTGTAAGGGGATTGAGGATACTATAGATCATAGTTACCTAATTGAATTCGCACTCGATATATTTTGTGAATTTTTATTATCTTTTGATATATTTGGTTAATATTTATTATCTTCTAATAATTTGCTTAATTGAAAACTATATTCTATATTACAATACTACATAACCTCATTTAATTTATTAAAAGATTATGTTCTATCTTAGTGGTCACTTTCCCTGAACATTGATCTAGTTTTCCAAGTTTGTAAATTCATACATTAGGTATTTGTTTTTTTATGTTGTGCAATTATAGAGGACACTCTTCATATCTTTTTAAAATGTCCATTTGCAATAGTTATTTGATATTTGAGATGGAGTAATCTCATTATTCAACATTAAAGGCAAGTGGTAACAAGGATTGATTCAACGATGTCTATCTTCTTGGTGCATAACACATAAACAACACTCCACATTACCATTTTATATATTCTGGGGGTGTGGAGATACAGAAACAAAAAACTTTTTGAACAACAAGAACCAGACATCATACAACAATAGTTAAGATTGTTGCATACTTCGGGGATATTGGACCAATTATCATAAAAGGCCATAGAGGTATCATCAAGTATACCAATATTTGGAGTGAACTCCCAGCTAGTTTCATTGATGGGGCGTGTGTACATACGAAATGTGGATACAGGGCATATATTGTAATGGAACCTGGTACATTTTATCACTTTTGGTGGGAAGGAGGAAGAGGCACAAACAATCGGGTAGAATTTATTGCACTATGGGGGACATTTCTGTTTGCAAAATGGTTGGGTATTGAGACTATAAAGATTTTCGGAGACTCAAAAAGTGTCATAGAACGAGTACACGAATCCTCTCAATTTAATCATTTCGATATTTCTGCATGGATAAGGCATATCTAGATTCTGGAGCAAACCTTTCGTCATATTACATATAGGCATGTCTACCGTGAACAAATTGGGGTTGAGCATATGTTATCAAAAAGGGGAATTGCAGGACAAAAAAGTTTGATTCACTTTCATGCTTATCAACAAGGTTCAGTAATAAATGAAGGAACTATAGAGATCCTGTAGCATAGAAATTTTGTATACGTGGTTTTTATAGAGGCTAGGACAAAGATACTTCAATCAGAGGGGGTATACTAATAGATTTTCAAAGTAGAATCGCACGTGGATATCAAGGATATGACAGGTAAGTAGAATTTTGCATTAAGTTTTAATTAAGTACAATGATAAATATGTGACATAAATAGTTTTTTTTAGAAGTAAATCAGAAACAAGCTATTGTAATCGCCTTTACTAATGAAATATGATGTTTTTTTTTATTGAAAAAATAAAATAAAAGATCATGCATTATATCCACAACAACGAAAGTGTGTGTTATACATGCAACGACGACTTTTCTATTGTTTAAGTGATTAAAGAACCCAAAGGTCTCATTCAATTATTTGAACCCCATGTTATTTCTTCCTCCAAACCTTATCAAATTCAGCCCCTATCACTCTGTGAGAATTTGAAGGAAAAATAATTTAATGTTTTCGAATTCAATCATTATCACTCCCTTATCTCTAGGAAATTGAAAGGGATGATTATGTATTATTGTCGGGATACGAAAGTTAGCGGTTGGAAGAGAACACATGCCTTCCAGTTGTTGAAATATGGGAAAACCAATCTAATAAAGGTATCATAAAACCCTCAGCGGCCCTTTACGCTCTTTATATTCAATCAGATACAAAGCTTAAAATTCCCGTCATATGAATTTAGCGAGATAACCACAACCATTTTTGTGCCCAAGTATCCAAGACAACATAAAAAACACCCCTGAAAATTGGAGTCTGGGCGGGTAATCGATATAAAAACAAAATTAATATTTTATAAGTACTTTTTCTTAATGAGATAATGTCTCAATATAAGTATGTGAATTCTTTTTCAAGATATTTTTTTATTAGTTGATTAAATCTTTAAACTACACACCAATATAGGTAGTTACTTAATCGAGAATAACTTTCAACTCAACTTATCTCCTATCCCCACATTCTCTACAGTTTCTTCTATTCCCCTCTCCTCTTTTGATACTATTGGCTTCCAAAATGTAACCATTAAAACAAAGATTCAAAACAAGAAAGAATGGGTCAGGCAAGGAGCCCCTCTTGTAGCTATCAATGGGGG
Source organism: Pinus taeda (assembly GCA_000404065.3). Lineage (NCBI taxonomy): Eukaryota > Viridiplantae > Streptophyta > Pinopsida > Pinales > Pinaceae > Pinus > Pinus taeda. The sequence goes on along the minus strand of APFE030825020.1, from coordinate 278,585 downwards.
ACTCTATCTCCCCCATCTTTCCGATAGAGAGATCGTTTCCAAGGCCATTAGAGAACAACTACCCTCATCGATCTTTTGTTAATGATCATTTTATCTCTTAACATTAGAGGGGTGGGGGGGGGGCATCCTCTAAATTTCTATCCCTTAGAAGGCTGGTGCCAAAATACAGCCAAACTATCATTCTTCTTCAAGAGACAATGGTTCTGGGGGACAAATCTTGAGAAGCGTTCAAATTCTTATGTCTGAGTTGAAATTCATATGCCATGGGCTCCTCTGCTTTGTCGAGAGGTATTCTCTCTATTTGGGACCCAGAAGTTGCCTCTTTTCATGCATTTTCCTCTTCTATCAGTATCATTTTGGCAGAGTCAGCTAAAGTTTTTCCGCACTGGATCAAGCCTGTTAACTGTTATGGTCCATATGGGGATAGAAATTAATTATGGGATATGGTCCAGGAGAGTGGTTTTCTCTTAGAGATCTATCTCATTTTTTTCCAAGGATATTAATTTTACTATCTCTAATAGAGAATCATGGTGTCTTAGAGCTCGCTCTAACCCTATGACCTCTTATTTTCCAGAGATGTTGATCTACAAATAACTCCAGGATGCAACCCCACTTCCATTAGCCCCCACTTGGAGGAATGGAAGGAGTGGTGAAGAAGGGATTGGAAAATGACTAGACAGGTTCCTTCTAGCTGATCAACTGGAAATTAACATGGGGAGATTCAGATCTTGGATTGTGCATGATAATATTTCAGATCACCTCCCTATATTTCTTAAATTTGACTTTGATAACCATTTTCACTACTTCCCCTTCAAGTTTAATCATTCTTGATTAGATCTTCAATATTTCTAAGAGCTGGTGAAGCAGGCTTGCCATTTTGGTTGAGTTAGTCCTAATCTCTCTCCTATGGAGTCTGTGCTTCGTAAAATTTCAAATTGCAAAACATTTGTGGTGGAATGGGAGAAGAAAAGGAAGAAGGAGCAAAGGGAGGATTTGATGATCTTGGAAGCTAAATACGAAAAAATATATCAGGATTTCCTTGACTGTTGTTTTCCAGTTGAAACTGTCCTGCAAATGTCCTCTATAGAAGTCAGAAAGTTGAAGATTTTAAAGATGCAGGAAGAGGCTTGGACATAAAAAAGTATGTCTACCTAGATCAAGAGTGGGGATGACAATACAAATTTTTTTCATAAGTATGAAAATCATAGAATACATTTTAATTAAATTTGGGAGTTGTAATTGCAGGATGGTAAGATCGCCACTTCTCATTAGGATATTAAAGTAGTTCTTTCCCCTCATTTTTCCTCTCTTTCTTGTGATCTATGTTCCACCCCTATTATCTCTCAGCTTGATATCATTCATAAATTCCTAGATTTTTTAGTTCTGATGAGAGAGTCAGAATTGGTGGCCAGATTTTCCTTGAGGAAATAAAAGAGGTGTTGATTCATTTTTCCAAAGATAAGAGTCCACGACCCAATGGTTGGACAATTGAACTCTTCCTCTTCTTTTTTGACTTCATGGGACCTGATCTTTGTGATATAGTAGAGGAATGTAGAAGATTGGGGAGAGTATCTAGAGCTATTAATTCTAATTTCATAGCTCTGGTTCCTAAATGCTCCAAGGCTACAACCTTATCGGATTTCAGGCCCATCTCCTTGCGTAACTTGATTTACAAGCTCATGTCCAAAATTATCTCCAATAGGATCAATCCCTCCCTTGCGGAGAAGATTTCCTCTAACCAATTCTCTTTCCTCGCCAATAAGAAGATCAATGATGCTATTGGTATTGCTCAGGAAGTCTTCCATTCAATTAAGTAAAAGAATATTCAAGCTTTTGTTCTTAAGTTGGATCTAAGTAAGGATTTTGACAAAGTAAATTGGACTTTTCTCCAATTAATCCTTCTTGAAATTGGTTTGGGATTGGAGATTATCAACTGGATTATGGGTTGTGTTTCTTCAAAAAAAATTAGTTATGATCAATGGCTGTCCTTCAAATAAATTTTCTAACTCAAGAGGACTAAGACAGGGATGTCCCATGTCTCCCTTTCTATTTTTTCTAGTGATGGAAGGTTTGAGTCTATTACTACTAGAAGAAAATTGAAAAGGTAAAATCAAAGGAATTAAGATCTCTTCTAATTATTTTATCTCGCACTTATCGTTTGTGGATGATTCCCAATTGTTGGAAGTTGGTTCTTTGTTGGAATGACAGGATTTTTCCATGGTATTGGGTTTCTTCTGGAGGCCTCAGATATGGAAATTAGTGCTAAAAAAGCTGCATTCTATCACAACTCAGTCAGTAAGGACCTTTTTTCCTCTGTCAAGTCTTTTCTTCCTTACCAGATGGAATCCGTAGACTCTGGATTCAAATACCTTGGCTTCTTTCTGAAGGCAAATGGACACCTTTTAGATGAATAGAAGTGGCTCCTCATGAAATTTGTTATGCAACCAACTCACAAGATAGAAGAAAAGATAGATCAACGACTTCAAAATCAACGTCTTCGAGGGGGAAACCTCATTTACATTACACAAATGAACAATTATTGGATGATACAAATGGCAAAACCTCCTTTCTATATGTAGAAGTCTAAGTGGTCACAATGTAATTAGAGCCAACATAACAATAATAATGTAAGGGCACAATATAACAATAGTGGGCTTCTATAGGGCACAATAATAACAATATGGAGACAACATGGCACAATAATAACAATAAGGGGCTATAGTGACAATAATAATAAGGGAATACACTAATATTATAGTGATCTAACATGCCCCTCTCCTTCAAAAAAGTGTTTTCCTCAATGCTTGAGTAGTTCTCGATGCTTCTATATAAAATTATCATCTTCCCATGTCGAATCTTCAGCGGTTAAGTTCTTCCACTCGATGAAATACTCTGAAATTGATCAATTTCATAGATGTCAAGTTCTTGTTTCAGTGACTTCTTCAGGTTCTAATATGATTTTTCCTTCCTCGTTAAGTTCTGGCAATATTGTTTGAACTGTGAGCTTGTCACCTATAACCTTCTTTAAGCATGAAACATGGAAAACTAGGTGGACTTGGGAAGATGCTAGAAGTTCCAATTTGTATTCCATAGTACCAATCTTTTGTAACACCTTGTATGGACCATAATACTTTGGTGATAGCTTATTATCCTTCTTAGCTTGCTTGATGGACATTTGTTTGTATGGTTGTAGTCATAGAAAGAAAGTTATAGCAAAAATGCTACAATGAGCTGTTTGAAGCAGCGAAACCCTAGAATCTAAAGCTCTGATACCAAATGTTATGCAACCAGCTCACAAAAAAAAAAAAGATAGATCAATGACTTCAAAATCAATCTCTTCGAGGGGGCAACCTTCTTTACATTACCTAAATGAACAATTCTTGGATGATACAAATGACAAGACCTCCATTCAAACCTTCCATGTCTTTCTTCAAAGAATGTATTGCATTTGATTCACTAACGACATAGCTGAATATCACTTGTTCTAGGAAGTTCAAAAATATATTATTTTTTCGTTTGTTGTTGATACTTACAGCTTGTAAGATAGTCTGTATTTTTTTTGTTCTCCTTGAATAACACAAAAGTTAGATTTTTCATTGAAAAAAAGCATCCATCAACTTCTTTAGCATTGTGAATAAACTCCTTAAACTAGAAAGAATCATACTCATTTACTAAGAAAGTATCACACTTAAGACAAGTAGCAATTAAAAATCTATGACTCCCCCTTAAGGACGACCTGTCTTATTCTTGATCAGCAAAGTCTAGCTATGATCCAATCAAAATATTGATGTCTATATAAAGGAATAACCATTCAATGGAATCCATATAAAGGAATAATCAAAATGTTGATGTCCATATAAAGGAATAACCATATTTATATATTATATGTTTATGGAAAGACATAACTTTATTTATATATTGTTATTTTAAAGATAATTAATGATGATTATAATGATAGGTTTTATTAGTTCATATTTTGGATTTGTTAATTCAACCTAAAGGAATTAGGTTTTATTTTTTTGGTAACTTTAGGTTATAATTACATCAATTTTAAAAATATTATATTTTATTATTTTAGGTTTATAAAAAATTTAGGTTAAATAAAATTAACATATTGAGTCAATATTTAGGATAAATTTTATGTTGTTTGTTTGTTTATCTATGTTGATAGTAGTGTCCTTTTTATAGTATTTGTTGTTGATTTATTCTTCATTAGAGTTTATTTTCTTGATCCTTCGTGTTTTTTTATGTATTTTATCATCCTATTCGTTCTTAACTCCTTTTAATATTTTTGTTATATATTTTATTGTTGACCCCATTTTATTTATTGATTATTTTTCTTTGGAAACATATATGTGTGTGTGTGTTTTATTTTTTTCCATTATTTTATTTTATTTCCATTACTTATTTTATTTATCAAATGGTCTTGTCTCGATTAGGGTTTTGTCTCTTATAATTTTTGACCGCCTTCCTTTAAAGTTTGACTTTATTTATTTATTTTAAAATTAATTTAAATATATTTTTCAAAAACTACTTGTTTAATATAGCGATTAATTATTAATATTTTTTTTAATAAATTAACAAAACTAATATCAGAATTTAAATATTATTTCAAAAACTAGTCGTTTAATATAGTCGTTACTTAATAATATTTATTTTTAATATATTAATAAATTAATACTATAATTAAAATATTATTGTTCAAATATACGCGTTACTTGAAATTATGTCTCTACATTGCTCTCTATTTAAGCCTTTGCCATGGTATGCCTCTTCATCTGGTGCTGATGATGAACCACACTTGTTGGTTCGAAATGGGTCGACCAAAATGCTCTTATGTGATTTCTACCAAAAAACTTTGCTTTAAATATTGAGTCAACAATAGTTAAATAAAATTTGAATTTAAAACGTCATATCTCATTATACATTTAGATAATATATTCAAAGAAACTAACCTTTATAAAGTATATCAACCACATTTAATTTATCTTTCTTTTCATTTAACATTAAATAACACCTTATTATTTATATTTTTAATTTATTAATACAAACCAACAAAAAAAATTATTAAATGAATGTATTACCATGAGTTATCTATGTCTACATAATATAATTTCAAAAAAGCATAAACCATTAACTAATTAATCAATAACCTATTTCAGTAAATAATGTATTTGTGAAACTATAATAATTTATGCATATTGGGTATCGAGGAATAACTAACTTACAAATATCATGTACTTTAATTAAATAAGTTGTAGACATAATAGGGTAGGAAGAAGTTTATGGTGAGGGAGTGTATTAATAAATGTATAGGGTTTAAGACTGGTTCTCTTCTCTATGAACAAATTTTGATAAGAAATTAAAGTGGCCCAAATTATTAAAAAATTAAAAAATATAAATATATTTTTTTTTTTTTTTTATATATAATATAAAACATTTAAAAAAAACATCAGACATAAGTCCACATTCGACAGCTTTCCCTCTATATATAACGTTCTTTTGCAATATTTAGTTCATATATAACTATACTTTGGAAACCGCTTACATATTGAAATATTTTATAGGCCCCTACGATTAATGCACAACAGCAGGTAAGTATTGTAACTATCAAGTTTAAATTTGGAAAGAAGTTTGGTATGTGTGACATATATATGTAACGTTCTTTTGCCATATTTACTTAAGGTATATATATAACGTTCTTTTGCCATATCTACTTCATGGACAAGGTAACAGGCTATATATATATAACGTTCTTTTGCCATATCTACTTCATGGACAAGGTGACAGGCGGGTCAGTAAAATCGTGTTTCTGACGCACATCACTATTACATATACTTATTCGAAGTTTATTTTTTGTTTAAAATAAATTAATGTAGTAGGCAGGGCTTCCATGTGGTTGGTTTTTTTTTTATTAATATTGAATGTGTGCCTAATGTATTAGGCAGGCCTTCTTCCATGTGGTTGGGTTTTTTTTATTAATATTGAATGTGTGTTTTCTTAAGAAATAATTCTATGAATATTACAGTTTTCAAATATTTTATTAGAAAATTTAAATTTTTTATTTGCAAAAACATATTATAGAAATTTAAAACTTGCTAATAATTTTTAGTTAATAAAATCTAATTAAAAAAATAAAAATCAATTAAATCATTTCAATTTTAATATTGTATATTATTATAAATATTTAAATTTTAATAAAAATTATATCTTTAACATTTATTAATAATATTAAATAATAAATTAGAATCTACAAAATAATTATTAATATAGAATTTACAATTTACAATTAACTTAAATTTCAAAAAAATTATATATACTCATATTATAAAAATTTAAAATATTCAGAAATTTTGATAAAAGAAAAGGAAGTCTCTGCTATTTAGCTTTTACAATGGATTGAATTAAGTGACATTAATACTAATTAAATGGCACTAAGCTACTAATCAATTGTAGAGACAGTGTTTGAATCATGTTTTTGATGGTGGAAATGGATTCAGCACCATCAAAAACGTCTAAGACACCTAAAATTTTGAAGTTTAACAACTATAACTTGAATTTACAAAAATCCTTGCCGGATTTTCTCTAAATATAACTTGAATTTCCATAACTTTAAGGGCAACTCCTCCTCCTTATTAGACTTAGAATAGAGCATTGAATAAGTTTACTCTAATTCTTTCACATAATTGAAAACGCTATTTCTGTATTTTATTTTTTAATATAAAGTATTCTCTAAAAACACAAAATATAAGTTAATGACAATTAATTGAGCATCAGCGATATTTGAAAAACAAGTGCCCTAAACCGATATGGTTTTTGTTTTGGCTATTTTTGGTGCTTTGAAGGACTCTTCTCTAATTTTTTGTTGAGGTTGTATGGTTTGTATTCTCAATATTGACACTAAGGATTTTGAATCAAAGTGAAACTGACATGAACCACCCAGGCCATAGTGAGACCATATGTAGCCAAGAAACATGGAGTTACATTTAAGCCCTTCACTTTGCTCGCTAAATATCTAAAAAACATGTGCATGGAAATATTATTTCTTGTTTTCAAACTCCTTACAACACCTATAGCTGAATGCTAGGCCTATCTTTATATAAACGACTATACCTTAATGTTAGACCTGTCTGCATAATCTTCAAGGGAGATCTAAACCCATTGTTTGTATAGATTAACTTCTTGGGATTAAAGTCAATAGGACAGGAAGAAACTTTACAGTAGAAAATCATTAAAGCATAAGCTAGTCGTTGCACGGAGCTATAAGCTATTGCGTGGGATTCCTTGTTGAGCTTGTATTGTGATGTGTTCACTTGGGTTATTTCCGTTTCCTAGAAGAACTATAAAAGGGTTTTGACCTTGTAGTTACAAATGTTACCATGCTATCATAAATATTTAATTGACTATTTAATCAGTTTCTTCATTTATGATGCCCCTCTCAATCCCATGGCAATAGCATAGGGTGCCTCATATGATGTATCAAGCCTATTAAATGTGGGAAAATAAAAATTCTTTCAATTAAGATTCTAAAATGGTGATTTCATCAATACACCTTTCCTTCCCCTAATAAAAAAAATACATTATTGTTAATTTGAGTGCCCTTTTTACCCTCTCGTCTAGCCTCCTTACCCATGTCTTGAACGAAATATCAGCTTGAAAATTTTAGCAATGTTAAAAGGCATCTTGGTCTCTAGTACCAATTCTGTAGTGACTCGGATTACTCATTCTATCAACCTTCAAAGACTTCTACCACTTTGAGTATAAATAATAACATTTCAGATACTTAGGATGTTAATAGGTTCATTTGTTTAAACCCTGAGATTATTTACCTTTTTTTATGGTATTTTTGTTTTTTTGTTTTACTAATATGATGGTCTGTCCCCAGTTAGTTAACCGAATTTTGAAAAACAACTCCCATGCCGTCCATACATTTTCTACTGTGAAATTAGGGATCATGGCTAAAAATCCCTTATCTATTATAATTAATGTCATACAAATCATCTCCCTTGGTAATAGGGAGACAAGCATTGAAATTGCAATTAGGCTATTGAAATATACACCAGTTTATGTAGTTATCAAATATGTCACAAATATTCATGGAACATTTAAGGGGCTAATATTAGCAGGTGGGCTAATTTTTCATGATTTTTCCTAAAAAAGATTTGCTAATTTCCATTTTTTATAAAAATTATTCACCCAAATTTTACAATATAAAATTATTTTTGCTTAAAAATCACCAACATTATATAGAGAGTATATATAAAATCATTATAAATTTGAAAAATTTTACATATACATCATCAAACATTTTATAGTTTGCATACTAGGGACTAGTGAGATTCGATAATGTTTTTAAACTTCAAGATATTTTTTCATCCTTAAAATTTTCACTGCAGATCATGTATATCATAGGATTTTCTTGGAACGGACTGCTCAGTTGGGAAGGTTTAGTTTAAAATATCTTCTTGACACATATCTATGTTGCATGTTTTTTTCTTTCCATCATTTGCTTTCAACATTAGCTAGGAGTTGATTTTACTTTTCACTCTAATATGCGATGGGAAGGAAGAAATATGTGCCTTCTCATTTTGAAATTTTCTCCACCCCAATAACTCTTTTTTAGAGTTTCAATTTCATGATAAGTTGAAGAAAATATCTCCATAAGTGAGATATTTTTTTTTGAAATGATGACTTCTATTAAGCCATTCAAGCATGATTAAGGGTAGCATACCAATGACAGATATTGTGCAGTTACACTAGTGTTTTTGGATTTGATAAAAAGTTTCTTAACTATTACATGGAGTGGAGGACCAACTCAGATGCTTTTTGGCTGAAATCTCATTTTTGAGAACCACTTTTAAATATATTCTTTTGGCTGTAAAAGTCGAGGTTTGCTTAAACATTGTTACAATATGATTGATAATGTTGTTTTAGCTATCAACATTTTTATACGATTGATGTGTTTTGCTTATCAACGTTTTTTTTAGATTAATGTAAATTTGATGTTTCAGAGAAACTTAACAACTTTTTCAAGTTAAAGTTGTGGGGAAATTGCTAATCCTATTACCTATGGATCTTTTTTTTTATTCCCGTATATCTATTCTTTAAAGGTAGAGTGGGGATGAAGCGTATTTTGTATTGTGTGTTTCTTTTTGTTGTTAGTTTCTCGTCTTCACACCCATTTTCTAGTTGAAGTAATTGTGGGAGGACATATTTATCATTAAGAGGTAGAGAGTTATTTCCTTGTATCTATGAAACTTAATCTTTGGATATTCATGCTTGGTTTCGATTTAGAAGTGTTGGAATGTGCCTTGGATATTGTTTTGGAATAAAAAATATTAGCCAAACATTGTGCTTACAATTTTAACTTTTTTTTAGTGGTTACATTTCAAAATCATTTTTATTGATCGTTGTATTTTGACATGTTGAATAATTTAATAACTAAAAAAACTCCCAATTAGCTTTCTAGACCCCATAGCCAATATGATTCAAGCATGTAGCTCATTATTCATAACTACACTATATATACTCATTTTTTTTTTACTTTTTGGCATGGAAATTAGTCTTTTAGAGGTAGATTTTTATGTTGTGACAACATATTTACATGATTCACAAGGTGAGAAATCAATGTTTGGTGTAGTTGCGCATTTTAGGTTTGATAATTATAGGTCATTTATAGGCTATACATGTCTTCAAAATTTCACTTTTAATTGAGTATTAAGCTGAACATATTGAGTATCTTATACATAACTATTTTTTCTCTCCAACCAGTTTTCATAACTTCCAGAACCATTAGGAAGGGACTTGCAACTTTGATGCTATTTTGATTGTTTAGTAAAATATTTCTCAAGACTTTACAAAGTTTTATAATTTATTGAAAGTTTTTGATTCAGACATCGGAGATTCCACAGTAATAAGATTTTTCTGCCAACGTTTCGAATCCCAACTGGGATCCATCATCAGGGCAACTTGAAGCTTGATAGAAGAAGAACAGCTGACAAAGGTATAAATAGGGATGAGGAAAGAAGAGAAAAGCAGAGAGGAGGGTCGGCTCTCACTTCTGAGAAATCGGCTGCCTCTTGATTATAATTTCTATTATTTATTTATTTTTTTAAATAGGAAAATAATTTAATTAATTGATTATTATAATATAAAATCATTATATTAATCAATATCATAATATAAAAATTAAAAATTAAATTCTATATTATTAATAATTAAGAAAAAATAATATATCTAATATTTATAATAATTATGTTAATGATTGGTTAATTGGATTCATATTTTTATTTTTTATTATCATAATGTTAATATTTATATTATTATTAATGAATGAATTGATATAAATTCTTAAAGAAATAACTTTTAATAATTATTAACTTTGAAAATAATTATTATTATTAATAATAATTATTTCAATTAATATAATATTAATTTTTTCAAACTAATGATTATTTCAATTAAAGAATTAATTCCTTAATCATTAATTACTTTCATTATTATTATTAATATGAATTAATAATTAATGATTAATAATTGTTTTTAATTGGATTAATATTATTATTTTTCTTAATTGGATTAATATTGTTATTTTAAATTTTATAATTATAATAATATTATTTTATATTGTTCAATATAGGAATTATTAATTAATATGATGATTAATATGGATTTAAAAAATCAAATTAGAAATAATTAATAGTTTTAAAAGTTTATTTAATTAAGATATAAGGAGAATCTTAATATAATGATTATACTTCTTATAAATAGTTATAAATTAATATATAATAAATATTATAATAATGAAAAAATGAAAGTTAATTTTTATAATAATTATTAATATGAATTAATTAATTTTTATAATAATTATTAATATGAAATAATTAATAATTATTATTATTTCTTTCTTAGTTAATTGGATTAATATAATAATTATTTATTAGTTAATTGGAATTAATATTATTATTATTATTATTATTATTTTATTATTATTCTTATTATTATTCTTATTATTATAGTTAGGGATTAATTTTTCTGATTAGTGGAAACCAGCTTCCAATGATCTCCATACCGTTGTCTCTGTTAAGATTGTGCGGGTGTTTGATAATCTCCAGGGCTTCTCTGATCTTCCGCTTATGCTGCTGCTCCTCCCTGGCGATAATGGAGGCGCTTTCCAATAAGACATGGTGCTTAGTTTTTGACGAGTGTTCTGCAAGGGCGGATGAACGAGACCTTTCATTTTTAATATCAGCCACATGCTCTTTGAGTCTTGTCTGCAGGGAACGACCAGTTTCACCAATGTAACTTTTCCCACATGAGCAATCGATTTTATAGACCCCTTTAAGTTGATGTTTATCAATGTTATCTTTAACTGATCTCATACCTTGCCTGATTGTCCCAGGGGCTGAGAATTGCGTGCTTATGTTTTTTCTTCTTAGGACCTTCGCCATCTTGTCTGTAACTCCGTGAATGTAAGGAAGAAAAACCCTACCACCCTCAGGTTGATCTCTGGTCGTTTCCACCACGCTGGTTTCAAGGGGTAAGAGTCTAGGGCCTTCTTCTCAAAATATTCCATGAATAGGTTGGCCACGATTGGTGAAAGGGGGCACCCATTGCCACTCCAGTTGTTTGTTCATAATATGCTCCTTGGAAGGTGAAAACTGTTGATCGCAAGCAAATTTCAGCCAATCTTGCAGTACCTGGATCAGTAACCTCTTTTATCACTTGAATGACCTCTTCAAGGGGGATCTTGGTGAAAAGGGACACAACGTCAAAGCTAACCAGGATGTCCTCCCGCTCTAACTTCTCATTCTTAATAAGCTTTACAAAGTCATGGGAGTCCTTGATGAAAGAATCAGTGTTTCCAACCAAGGGTTTGAGGATTCTTGCAACATATTTAGCGAGCTCATATGTTGGGGATCCAATTGTGTTGACAATTGGTCTGAGAGGGGCACCTTCTTTATTTGGAAGCCCATAAATCCTAGGTATGCATTCACTGGAGGGAATTAATTTCTTCTTTAATTTGTCATCAAGGTTGGATTCCAAGATGGCCTTTTTCACCTCTTTCATAATCTTGGGGATCGGAGAGCTTATCTGCGCAGCAACCGAGTTTCAATCTACATTTTCAGCTGAAACTCTAGAGTTAAAGGAGTCCACAAGCGAGTTTATGCTCACCGAACTAACTGGGGGCAGTGCAGGTGAAAGTGAAAAGGATGGCGCTCCATCCTCCGGGCTAACCAGCGCAGCTAAAACCGTGTTATTATCAGCTGCAATTCTAGAGAAGGCCGCATTATCCATCGTGGTAGCTTCGGTCCTTCCTTTGACAGCTGTAGGCTTGAGATTATCAATATTCTGGTTGCTGAGACCGTCATTCGGGTGGATTATCTGCGCGCTTTCCAGATTGGTAATAGCGTTAAGGTCCGGTTCCTGGATATTTTCAAACGCTGTTATCTTAATGTAATTGGTGACCGGGCTCAGGGTTTCCAAACGTGAGCTGCTCTCCACCGTGGCGCTATCAACACTAACCCTAAGTCCATCCGGGTTGATCTTCTACGTGACCGAGCTCAACTGATTGATGTTTATAAACCGTGGCTGTGCAGGTGATGAACCGGATTGGACTGCGCAGGAGAATTTATTTGAGTCTCCATCCTCCTTCAGTTGGTTTGTCTGCGTAGCTAAAACGGTGCATATATTTGTATTGTCAGCAACCTGTGCAGGTGAAACCGAGGTCGATATGTTAATCTCCGAGGTGGCTTCGGTCTGTGCAGCTGATATGTTAATCTCCGTGGTGGCTTCGGTCTTACCTTCGGACCTGAGACTTTCAACAATAACCTTAAGACAGTCATTCGGGGACCGAACTCTGGTTTTGTGCAGGTGAGACGGAGGGCTGTGCAGTTGAAACTCTGAGCAGGTGGAACGGTGTTCATTTGAGTCGACCTGGTTGAAGTTCATACTATCTTCCTGCGTTCTGGCCTCATCATTGCCGAAATCCACCGGGCTCAGGGTTTCCAAACGTGAGCTGCTCTCCACTGTGGCGCTATCAACACTAACCCTAAGTCCATCCGGGTTGATCTTCTGCGTGACCGAGCTCAACTGATCGATGTTTATAAACCGTGGCTGTGCAGGTGATGAACCGGATTGGACTGCGCAGGAGAATTTATTTGAGTCTCCATCCTCCTTCAGTCGGTTTGTCTGCGTAGCTAAAACGGTGCATATATTTGTATTGTTGAAATAAGAGAAATTAAGTAGAGATTATTTGAAGGTGAGATGAAAGATCGGGAACAACAAGGAAGTTATGTCCTTAGAGACATGAAGGAGATAGAAGTATTAATCCAGCAGGATGAATATGGAAGAAACCAACAATTTAAAAGAGATGATCAACTACATGAGATTGAACTTGAGGAAGGCATTAGATTGCAAGAGTATAGCAACTGGTAGCAGAATGAAGAACATGAGATTAGTTTGGCAGTAATGAGAGCATAAATGAATATAATAACAGAGGTCCTACAAAGGAATACAAATGAAGATGGAAGATACAAATGGAGAATGAAGAAATTGGTCAAGTGGAAGCTATTGCAACAAAGGTGGAATGGCAAGCTGATGAACAATTTCAGGAAACTTGAACAAATTCATATTGATTTGTTAGAGAAGAAGAGACTCAAAGGAATGGAGTCACAGCAAGGAGGATATGTTGAAATCCAGAAGATCTATTATAGAAGATTGGTGCTTGAAGCATCAAAAGAGGATGAAAGGTATTGTATTTTTAAAACTGATAATTGTTGTATGTTTTCAGGTCATTTAAACTTGAGGAAAAATAGGTAGTTATTGGAAACTATCAAACCAACAAGCGGAAAGTTGACTACCCACAGTCAGATGAAGAGTAAGGAGAAAAGTTATAGTCAAGAGAAGGAAAATGTCTAGTCAGATGACATCCAAAGGATAAGTCAAAAGGAGTATGGAAAAGGAATTACTGAGATCAAAGAAGTGTTTGGAAAAGAACAGATCCATTCATATGAACATACAGCAAAGAGTTTTCTTAGGAAAACTGATGAAGCTAATACAAACCAAATGGAGAATCTTATGGTGTATTCAGGAAGTGGGAGTCAACTAGAAGAATTAATGATGAAATTATTTAAGGAGACCTTGGTGTCTCATAGTTTTGAAACTAATATTTTGTGTGTAAATGCAGGATACAATGAAGTAAGGCAATTGCTTAATGTTGTCATAAGGGAAAGGAAAAGCAAAGATATGATTTTTCATAAGTTAGAAGACGGAAATTCACATAATCTTGTGATGCAAAGGAAAGAGCAGTTGTTAAACATAGCTGTAGTAAATTATGCAGATATTAGAAAACTATTGAGCATTGAAGCCAAAGGAGAACAACTACTGAAGGTTGATATAGAAGACTTTATATCTATTAAACAGTTATTGAAGATTCTTGAACTTGAAGAAAGCCAGAGTAAAGAAGGACTAAAGACAAGTGTTGCAGACAATGAAGTTAGTGAAGATCGTGTAGCGCTCTTGGGAGAAATTCCAAATGAGATGACAGATTTGTGGCATGAGTCAAGTCTTTTGGAGAAGAGACAAGGAAACCAAGGAATAAGTGATCAGATTACACAACCAAAACTGAATAAGAATGAAGAAGTTGTCATGGAAGAAAAATATGGAAAAGAAGTTGTGAGAAATGTTGGCATAATGAGGAAACATGGTAAAGAATTTGTGTTTAATGAATTTATTGATTCTAGAGAAGATTTATATGCAGAAACAAGGCAATGTGAAGTCAATTTGAAACAAGGAATTGATTATAAAGATCATATTGAAGTAAGGAAGGATGAGATTAGAATGTTTCAGAAAGATGGAATGATGTTGAAATTACAGTATGAAATTGTTGAACTAGAGATTAGTTCAAGGGATGATAGTAACAAGAATACTATTGTACTATAGGGAGTTATTGATGAAGAAGAGACTAAAAATGACATTTTAGAAGTAGATGAATATGATGCCATAATCATTAAGGGTGCAGAAATTAAGTTACTAGAAGAAGAGGTATTCTAAGTACCTAAGCAAGCAGGAAAAATTCTTAGTTTTCAGGAAATTTGTGAAATTACGGGTATACCGGAAATTGAAGTAAAAAATGAGGAAGCCATGAACGAGAAACCATAAGAAGGAACTGGAATTGTTGTAGGGGATAAATGGAGAAAGAATTTTTACATTTTAGAAATATATATGGGAAAATATTGGCACATGGATTATGATTTTCGTATGCAAGAACCCATCCAGTTGCAGGAGAATAGTATTGATCATCTGAGAAGCGAAGTGGACAAAGAAATTGATGATTTGTGGACACTCATACAACAAAATTACAATAGAATATATAGAGGAAAAAATAAGAAAGGAATATGGGCTGGAAAGAATGGTACAGGTGAAGGTAATGCTAAACTACAAATTAAAGTGTGGAAGCCTGGCATAAATAGTGATGATGAGCAAAAAGCAGTAATATATATGAAAAAGAAAGCAACAAACAATGAGAGCATAACTAATGGGGAAATGGAACATAAAATATGGAGACCTGGAGAACAACCAACAACAACAGTAACTAAGGACAGACTACTGAACAAAGTATGGGATCCAGGAGGACATAGATCAGAAGCACATGATCAGGAGATCATGATTATTTTTAACCTTGGGAGTTTGATGCAGGAGAATCTAGGCCTAGTCAGCAATGTGATGGTGTGGTCACATGTTATGGCTAACGAGAGTTTGGGAGAAGAATTGGTTACTAAATTTCTATAAATTGCAAAGTATGTAAGTATTTATGTTGTTGCCAAATATTAAGGAAAAGAGAGAATAAGTGGCAAGTGATCCTCCCTACATGGAGATCAAGCCAAGTAATTTAGTTTGTTCAGATTTAGATAGGATTTGATTTCTTAAAATATAGTTTATCCCTTCATTTGTTGAAGGAGATGGTTAGATAGAAGATACATCTATTTCCCTTCTTTTTTGAAAGGGAAAAAGATAGAGAAGATTCAAGATGGAACTATAAGCCTACGGGCAGATTAGGAAAGCAGAGGCTCCAATTATAAGAAATAGGCCAGAGAGGGTCGAAGAGCCTCAAATATGTGTGTATATAGTATATAAAGAGAGTTAATTCTGAGCGTGGATGGTGTGATTCAATATGAAATGATGAGTTCTATTTGCATTAGTGATTCTGTTTAATATATGTATATGGGCGAAATTCGACGAACAGAGAGAGGAGAGAGAGACAGAGGAATTGTGTATTTATGCATTTTCTAGTTGTGTTGTGTATATATGCCTTAACGATCTATGGCGATCCATTGATAATTGAAACAATGATATATATATAGAGTTGTGCGTGCTTAAACAAAGTGTGGAAGGAACCCTAGATGAAGCATAAATCCATCAAAACAAGTGAAATCAAGTTAAGAAGGAAACATATGGAGAGTGCACAAGAGTTGTTAGATCTCATAAATCAATGGTCCAGATTAAATCACATTATCGAATCAGAACTTTGTTTCATATGGGTGGACCTCAGGGTTCAAAGAATGCTGATATGTGATCGCCGATATATTGCAACGGTGGAAACCTGTGATTGTGATCGGAATGGGTGAGGAGACTTCGCAATTTCAATTAAGTGACGAAGCGTCAACTGTCATATCAGAAAGAGGATCGATGGTTAGGATCTGGTCATTGATCACTAATCATAGAGGTCAAGCACAAAGGACGGTGGAACAATGATACTCCAATAAGCGATATCGCCGATATGCGATAAGGGGCAATCGGAGAGCACGGTAGAAAGGCTTGGAGAGCTAGACCCAACGGGGTTATAGATGCAGTTGTATAATTTTTGAGATTCGGCCTTATGGATTGAAGTGGGTTTTTCCCGTGTTTTTTGTGTATTACGATAAAGTTATGAGTCTCAAGATTATAAATCAAAAGCACCAACTACGCTTCCGATAGCATGGTGAACCATTGTGATAGCAATATGCAATAAGGTATGCCTCAGAAAACATGCATAGCCGAAGAATATATAAAAATGCATGGTATGTATTTGGGGACCATAACCATAGGCCCACGACTGATAATTGGGTAAAAAGGGGGTTTATTGCCTTAGGGTGATTAGCACCCCATCAGAATCGCACACTTTGCATTTCCTTGTTCATCTAGTTTCTACAGTAGAAATTGAAATTTATCTCCTTGATGAAATAAGAACAAGTAAATTAAGACTGAAGCATGCATGAAAACTCCATTGGTAGAAAATGTAAGAAATTGTTCGTGGATGACCACTGCCAAGAATTCACTATAATGAAAAATAGTTGAGGGCTTTTCTCCTACTGAGAACACCGATAGAAAACCTATAATTGCTTCATCAACCCATTGAATGGCTTAATAGTCCAACAAATAGGAAACTATAGAAATAATTTTTTTTTTTCATTTCTAGAAACATTGAGGATGGGTAAGGTGGCTTTGTTTTTGGCAATTGGACATTTTCAGGCAGAAAAGTCTCAAAAATTTTGGATCTGTGGGGAAAAGTCGGGATTTTGTAGGGTTCCATGAGGGTGTCTACAAAGAAGGGGTGTAGAGAGGTTGAATCTAGGATTTGGAGCATTTGACATATGGATTTAGGGGTAATTGTGAACAGGATGTCATTGTTTTGGGCAACAATGGCTCTTTGGCTAGGTATGTACCTGAAATGGCACCATGAGACAAATTCTAGTAAATGATAGGTTTGTGGATAAACGAATTGAGGTAAGGAGTCCCACAAACTCACTTTGTCACTCACATCAACATATTTTTATTTTAACCAATTATAGAATTTGTAAAGATCAAACTCACAATTGGTTTCATATATTTTGTAATGTTGATCTACTAAGGGCTAATGATCTAGGCCACTTACAGGGGGAAGCATAGGTTTTTCCACTGCGACTTTAGATTTAACCTTTGAAGACATTTTGAAAAGAAATGAAACAGAAGACTGTAATTACCCAGGTGTTAATTGGTTGAAAACTATTTGGCTTGCTTCTTGGTTGTAGTAGCAGGTGCAGTCGCTCAACATCGTAGAACAATAGAGAAAAGCACACTTAAACGAGATTTTCTTTTATTTTATTGGCGAGAGCATTTACCATTGAAAAATGTCCATTAATGGAGCAGGTTCATTAATTTTGGCAAAAATTGTATTCTTGGAACAAATAGTTAACGACAATATAATAGTTGAAATAGGAACATGAAACTTAGGAAAGGAGGATGGATTGTCAGGAACATGATTGATAGTTATTATTTATGCGGGAATGAGGGAAGGCAGATTTCAGAGGGGGGAGTGAGAAGTAAATGGTTTAGGTCCAGGAGGGTCTGAAATCGATGAGCGAGTGACACGTACACAAAGAGGTCCGGGGAGAATCCACTTTTCGAACCCCCCCGACCCTTTGATTAATTGTTGGAAGGGAAAAGGGGGTCCGAAGTCATTGAGGTACATCAATATTGACAGAATAGATCATGGCACTTTATTGTAGCGCAATTGATATCCCATATGACAAGCAATTTATATCGACCACAACTTTATTAGCAATTAACTAATCAGGATTAAAATTGTGATTTAAACTATTTAAATTAAATTTATTGAACATCTAATGCGACATTTAAGCTAGCTTGCACATTTTGATTTTTCTCATGGTTTTTATCACTCTCTTTTTCTCTTTTTTTTTTTTTTAATATATATCTATTTTTTCTTTAAATACCCTTTTCATTTTTTTCTTTCTTTATATATATATATATATATATATATATATATATATATATATATATATATATATTCTTTTTCTTTTCTTTTTCATTTTTTGACAATAAAATTAAAATGTAGAATAATGTTACAACATTGGCTCCATCTGCGGAGTGTGTTTTCCTGTGAGATGCATAGAACATGCAGGTCAATGTGCCTTCGCCTTGGGCTATGGAGTCCTTGCTGTGAAAATCACACTTTCCATGAAAAATAGATAAAACCGGAAATGTACAATGATTTATGGTTGTAACATCTTTCACTATTGAATATATTGCTTGAGATAATGTCCATTGACAAGCAATGTAGAGTAACTCCCTTCTAGGTTCTGTAAAATGAAAGTACTATTTCCTTTGACCTCTTCAATGCTAAATGGCCCCAACCAAATATTATCAAACTTTCCATGTTTACCCTTTTGTTCTCTTAGGGCATCCCATTTCAAAACCAGATCTCCTTCACTGAAATATCTTTCTCTAGCTTTCCTATCAAACAAAGTTTTCATCTTGTTTTGATATTGACAAATTTTATGCTAAACTTCATCTCTATTTTCATTCAATTCTATGATCTTAATAATTCTTGTAGAAAAATCATCAAGCTTGTCATTTGATTCTTGTCAAAAATTTATGATAGGAAAAGCTAGATGTGTAGAAAGAATGGCTTTAGTGCCATAGAGAAGGTGAAAAGGGGATTGACCTGTTGACCTTTTGGGTGAAACTCGGTTGGCCCAATTGCAAATTTAAGATGATTGTCCTAAATTATCTTATTGTCTGCAGGTACCTTTTTATTACCTTTACTAATCTTTTATTTGATGACTTTGCCAATCCATTCCCTTTAGGGTAGTATGGAGTAGAATGATGTAATAGAATCTGATATTTCTGGAAAAGATCTATCATTTTAACACTACTAAATGCATGTGTGTTATCTGTAACTATTTGATGAGGATAACCAAATATAGACAATATATTTTCCTCAATAAATTTAATGACAACAGTATCCATAACATTTTTCATCAAGATATCTTCTACCCATTTTGTAAAATAATATGCGGCAGTTAAAATCTATTTGTACTCATTTCTAGATGTTGGATGTATCTCTCCAATGAAATCAAGGCCTCACTATAAAAAGGTGCCTAAATCAAAACTGGAACAAGAGGGAGTGTTGGCAATATTTGCTTACCAACAAAAATCTAAGATGGAATGAAGCTTCTAACTTTTTCTCCAAGCTATGAAAGCAACTTTGGCCAGTAGAAATCTGCACTCAAAATATTATATGTTGTTTCTCTCTAAGAATAATGATCTCCACATATTCCTTCATGAAACTGATCAATAACACATTCTGTTTCACTCTCAATCAAGCATAGAAGTAATATCTTTAATGGATCTTTCCAATAAAGGTTGGCATTGATAATACAATACTTCATAGCCTTCAATTTAAGAGTTTTTCATTGATTTTTGGTGAAATCAGGAGGGTATTAGAAATCACAATGAAAATGTACAATATCATAATATCATTCAGATAATAGGAACATCTCCCTAATGTGAAGTGGAAGAGGAGTTGAATCTGTAAAAGAGGAAGATTCTTTTGGATTCTTCTGAGGTGAATTAGAGGAAGGTTCTTAGAAGAGGAAGATTCTTATGGATTCTTCTGAGGTGAAGTAGAGGAAGGTTCTTGTGGATTCTTTTCTCCTAATATTTTCATAATAATGTTTATTCCGAAAAGTTTTCAGTTATATTCAACCAAGAGCTTGGCTAAACCCTGTCCTTTTACAAGCTTAGTAGATTTGATATCTAGATCAAATTCAAGAATTCTAGTTATCCATCTCCCTCTTCTACCATCTATATAAGGTAACTTGGGTCAAAATAGTTTTGAAAACATTGTTTGGTACATAGGAACTAATAGGGGAATGAAGGACATAGGTTATGAAAGCTTTTAGATCTTGTACATGGGCATAAGCTTGTTTTTCAATTATGTCATATTTAAGCTTTGCATCTCTGATAGCTTTACTAAAGAAGACAATTGGATGGTCCTCTTGGTAATCATTCTTTTGCAGTAAAACAACAGCTAAAGTTGTGATATAGACAAAAGAGAAAATGTTGAAGGGTTTTGAGTAACTAGGGTTGGCTAGTACTAGGCCTTCAAAAATAGCCTTTTTCATTTGTGTAAATGAATATCTAGCCTGCACTACCCATTCGAACTTATGATCTTTCTTCAACATGTCAATAATATATTTAACAATTTCAGCATAGTTTGGTATAAATCTCGTTAGAAAATCAAATTTTCTTAAAAAAGATTGAATTTCCTTTTTATTTCTAGGGATACCAATTACCTCAATAGCTGAAACTATTTTGGATCAATTACCACTCCTTCTTTTGAGATGATGTGGCTAAATAACTTAGCTTCCTTTATGCGAACATAGATTTCTTTGGGTTGAGAGAAATTTTGAATTTTCTGCAACTATCAAAAACCTTTCTCAAGTACGTTAAGTGCTTTTCATCAGAATTTGAAAACATAGTCATATCATCCAAATAAATAAAAATGAACTTATTAATTTTTCCAACAAAATATAAATCCATAGCTCTTTGAAATGTTTCCCCTGCATTGGTTAAACTGAATGGCATTTTGGCATACATAAAAGTACCCAGGGAGTTGTAAATGTTGTTTCCTCTCTGTCTTTTGGAGCTACCAAAATTTAGTTATATCCAGAGAAACCATCTAGCATGGAAACTCTATTAGAACCTAAAACTCCTTGTAATAATTGGTCCATTTTAGGTGATGGATAATTTTCCTTTAAGGATGACTTGTTCAGATTCCTAAAATCCACACACTCTAATTTCACCATCATTTTTTCTTACAGGAACTAAATTTGGAAATCCATTCAGAAAATCTAAGAGGAACAATAATTTTGGCATCCATCATTTTCCTTAATTCTTTTTCTATGGTTGGAAGCAAAATTGGATTAATTCTTCTTAATTTCTACTGAAATGGCTTGGCTTATGGTTTTAAAGGGATATTATGCTCAATAAGATTTGTATCATAAGTTTTGACCTCATCATAAGACCAGGAAAATACATCATTATAATGTTTCAAGAGATTGATATACTTCTCTTTTACACCCTTGGGTAAGGATACTGAATTTTTCACATTCTTAATGTCTTGATCAATTCCAATGTTACAGTCTTCTACATCCTCTTGTGGTGTGTTTAATAATGAGGTTTTCAAAACATCATTATGATCAAAAAGCCTTTCAAGAGGGATTAGACACTTGGGAATAAAATTACTTGGTAATTGAAGGATATTATGATCAACTATATTGTTATGTAATTGTGAGGATTCATCTTCGTGAGTTGATTTATGATCTAGACTTTGTTCTGTGTCGATTTGCAAGGTTGAGAAATCATCAATTACCTATAGAAACTCTTGAATTGTTCATCATCTTCAAACACCTGCTAGTGTTTAATATTATCAGGGATTGAAGGCCTAAAATTTACCTGAATTTGATATTCAATTTGCATTGGATCTGGAATTTTAAAGGAGCTTGCAGAAACTGCTAAAGAATCTACATACATGTTTTCATCTGTTGGGATTGTTGTGATGTTAAAAGCTTGGAAATAGCTTTCTATGGAATCCCTTACCTCATTTCAGTAAGATCTAAGCCTAGGATGTTTTTCTTGGCACAAATTTCTTACTTGTTTAATAGATAATTTTGAGTGAAGACACATAAGTTTTGAAATTTCATACTTTTAGAAAACTCAAGGCTTAAAAGTAGGGCTTCATATTCTGCTATATTATTAGTAACATCAAAGTACAACTTAAAGGATTGGGTTATGGTTTCTCTTAATATAGAGAAATTAATACAATTCCTACTCTAGCTCCATCTTTAGAACAAGCCCCATCCAAGAATAACTTCCACACATCATTTTTTATACATTTAGGTTTGTTCACAATTTGTTCAATGCTGAGTTGAGAATTTTGGAGATCATTTGATGACAATGTGAAGCATCCAAAATCCTGATCAACAGTATAAATTGGGTGATTGATAGTTTAATCATCCCTACAAATAGTGTTAATGAAGCTTACCTCTTTGCATAACCTAAGGTGTTCACCTCCATGTACATGAATAGTAGCATAGGACATGTCCATCTGTAGATTTCCCCCTAATTTGGCATAGCATGATCTTGATAACAACATTCCAAATTTGGGAGGGTTGTGTGTGACTACAATGTCCAGTACTACACTTTTTACAAGGATTTGTGCTAAAGTTACAACTAAGTCTTTTATGAGTCCAATGCAAGAAAATTTCTTGGAGTCAAAGGTGTACAAATCATGGTAAGGTTTAGTAATTTATAATTGTAATTGGCCCATGAATACTTTGGGAATCAGATTGTGAGATGCTCTAGAGTCTCACATGTAGTTATATAGGAGAAAATCATGAACTATGAGAGTAAGATAGAAGGGAGGAACGTTCTCATCAATCATGTCACAACTAGGACCAAAAACCACTGAAGGTTTTTTATCTTGTAAATTGATCATATCCTCCTCATCATCTATAATTGAAGATTAGATCCACTTTGATTCTTGATTTTTATATCATGGGTTTTTACAGAGTTCAGATGGTGGAATATGGATTTTGACTCTCTTTAACTCTTTTTCTATATTTTAAATTGTTGGAAATGATTTTTCAAAAGTATTATTTTCATTGGATTGAGCTAATGGTTGAATTAAAGGTGTTAGAGTTTGAGCAGTTTTTACTAGAGGATCATTGACTGTAACATTCTTAGCTAGCCTACCAGGGCCTCGTCTATATCTTAAGTCATATCATATATTTAATTAATCTATTATAAATCTTGAGAAGCCTTGATATTTAGAAACCTCTGAAATTTCTTGATTTTAAAATAAAGCTTGATCATTAGAAGCTAGAATAATAACATTCTGTTGTGATTGATCATAGAAATAATTAATGGCATTAGAAACAAATGGCCTAGCTTATTCAGATTCTTGACCATCGATAATCAATGGTGGTTGCATTTATTGATCAAGGTTGGGTCTTTGTAATATTTGGGGTTAGAAAGTTCTTTTGAAATGGGATTGAGGTTTATTTGATGCTTACTCAATAGTTCTAGGTTGAGTTTCAATATTTGAAATCCTATTTGAAATATTTCTAAGTGAAGAAGTGATTTCATCGATTTTGTAAGCCCCAAATTTTATTTTAGAAGAAGAATCTCCTTCTTCCCTATCTTTCATTTTTCTTTCATCTTTCTCAACCTTTCCTTTGAGTTTGGCTAAAGTTGATCTATTTGCCTTAATCGAATGAAACAACAGGTAGATCAACATTGTAGTGAAAATGTTTTGATGTAGGTGATTGGGTATTTTTATTGCTACATCTCAAGCAAGCTATTTATGAGAAGGAAATGTTGTAAATACTACATGCACTTAAGAAATGCCGACCTTACCGAATGGGAAGACACTTCAAGGTAAAAATGGATCATGATAGTCTTAAATACTTTTTGGAACAAATATTATATATAGAAGAATAGAAAAAATGGGTCACAAATATATTGGGTTATGAGTTTGACATCATCTATAGAAAAGGGAAGAAAAATTTTGTTGCAAATGCACTCTCAAGAAAGGATGAGGACGTGGAAGCATTCTTTTGTGTTATTTCTATTATCTAACCAAATTGGATAAACAAAGCAAGGGATGAATGGAAGGAGGTCGAAGAAGTGTGGCCACTCATTCAAAAGTTGTAGAAGATCCCAATTCAAACAATATTGCCAGAACTTGAAGAGTAAGTAAAAATCATATTGGAACCTAGAGTAGTCATAGAAACAAGAACCCGACAGCTACGAAATCGATCAATTTTAGAGTATGTCATCAAGTGGAAGAACTTACCCGTTGAAGATTCCACATGGGAGGACAAGAATATTCTACAGAAGCATCAAGAACTACAAAAGTGTTGAGGACAACACTTTTTGAAGGAGAGGGGCAAGTTAGGCCCCTATACTACTAGTGTAACCCCTTATTGTTATTAGTACAACCCCCTTATTACATTGTTGTACCCATGTAGTCCCCATATTGTTACTATTGTGCCCCATAGAAGCTCACTATTGTTATTATTGTGCCCTTACATTATTATTATTATGTTGGCTCTGATTATATTATAACTCCTTAGACTCATATATATAGAAAGGAGGTCTTATCATTGTTATCATCAAAGAATTGTTCATTCTTGTAATGTAAAGGAGGTTGCCCCCTCGAAGAGGCTTATTTCTAAGGCGTTCATCTATCTTTTCTATCTTTTTGTGAGCTAGATTCGTAAGAGAATGATTGATCAAATACTAGCCATTAGATTTTATGAAGATGAAGATGAAGATGAAGGGGATGAGGATGAACTTTTAGGAGTTCTAAGGGGTGAAGATGAATTGGAAGAGTTCCTAGAAGTTTTAGTTTATATAGGTGTTTATATGACTAATTTTTGTTCTTCTAGACCAAATTTTCCTTTAGTATCAAACAAATGATTTGTGTAAATAGAAATGTTGTCCTGAAAACTAACAGAAGTAGATGGATAAGTGTGAATTATTGAGGAAATAAAATCGCTAGGTTTTAATTATGGTAATTGTAGACCTAGTTTTTTTATCGTTTAGGAGATTCAAAAAGGGCTTCAGGAATTTGATAGGATTCTAACTGATAAAATATAAGAGCTGACTACAAATCAATTCCTTTATACAAAAAATCTAACACTTTAGGTGGCAAACCTGATAATTCAGGGGGAATTGAGGTAGCCCTATAAGGATCAGTTTTAGGAACAATTTCATATGGATGTATTACAAAAGCAAAGGTAGAGGCTTCTAGTTTTTGTCTTGTAGAGGAAAATATTACCAATCTTTCATGATATGATAATGGATAATAAAGTTGTATATCTAAGAGAGATCTAGTGTGTCTACATCAAGCCAATTCATTTTTGTGGAATTTCCAGGTGAATGATTTTAAGTTACTAACCCTGTATTCACCATTAAAAGTAAGATTTTAATCATTATCCTAGGGAAAATAATTCAAGAATTGTTCCCTGACAATGGTGTCAGTCTGATGTTGTACCTCCAAAGATAATTCTATCTGCAGTCTCATATTCTTCCATTTCTTCTTTTGTATTTGAATTTAAAATTCTTATTAAGGCAATAGCTTCACCTGGTTTCTCTCCCAAACTTTCCTTTACATCTTCTCTGACTTCTTTTGATATTTTCACCAACTCTTCTTGCTTGAAAACAATTTCAATTGAAGACAAAATTTCAATCATGGATTCATTAACCTCTACCTAGATGTTCTCCTTTTCTTTTGCAATTTTTTGGCCATAGTATATTTATTCTCTAAAAAATTCAATCCTATGAGTTAATTTGTGAGTTTTTTGAAGCGCTGACAAGTACAAACTATCAATTTTTAATTTTTTTTCTTGGATATTATTAAGCTGAGCTTTCAATTTTTCAATCGCATGCTCTCTAATAGATAAATCTTCCATAGCTCTGATTAATTTAGTTGATGTATCTATAGACTGTGTCTCCACTATTGCAGTAGTTGTTGAAGTAGAAGCCCCTGCTTTTGATGTACTTGTGATTGGAACTATTGTTATAGGAATAATTGCTAATTGAGTTGATTTTTGTTCTTTCTCCTTTAGCAGCAGTCTCCATTTCCTTAATCTGTCCATTTTGTTTAATGATGATTTTGAACATATCTTATTTTTCCTTTTCCATTTGAATAACTTCCTTTGTTAATGGATCTTCATTAGATGGAAGTTTGAGTTGCTTCTTTAATACTGCAATATCAACTTTTTTTCTTTTAATTATCTCCTTAGTATATTTTACATTACTAGGATCATATCCTAGTTTAGTCACCAAATCCTCTAAAGAATTTATGTTGGTGTCCTTTTGCAATGAAGATATTTTTTCTAATTTTAATTGAGACTAGATATTGTTAACTGAAGCCTGGATTATGGATGTTGTCATTGTTGAATTTTTCAAAGTAGAATACAACATTTCACATGTCTATTTATGCAAATCTATTTGATTAGTAAGATGGATTTGATCAAGGTTAAAAGAGAAAATGTCTTTTTGTAGTCATCTGCAGTCTTAGGAAAAGGAGCTTCGGCTTTAAAGAAATCTATTTTCATTTTTCCTTTCTTAGTATCAAAAGAAAAGGGAAGTTTGTGTTGTGATGATGTTATTTTCTTACAGAACTAAGAATAGGTTGTAGCTTTCACGATTTCATTCTTATTTTTTATTTCCTTATATCTTTCAAATATACTTGGTTTACTTTGATCATGAACTGATTCTCCTGATTGAGATGTTTCCAATGGCTCTTGAGAAGCTGGAGATGTTGGTGGCCCTATAAAGCTTTCTTCATTTTAAGGGAACATAGTAGCATAAGGACCTATTATGACTATTGTATTTTATGTATTTTCTTCCTACAAAGACTCTTATGCTAGATTAATTTTCTGCCTCTCTTTGTATATTTGGAATTCTTTCCCTTGAATTTCTAGGTCTAGAGGGGAAACACTTTCCCTTGGTGTTTTATCCTACTTTTCCTATGGCGCTAGAGTCTATGACGTTATAGAAGAAATTATGTCTTCCTCTACTTATTGTAATGTATTTTCTTACCATTCATCTTGATTCATATATTGCTCAATTTTAGGTCTAGGAGTGTGAGTATAAGGAGTAGTTTTTTGCTCTACTCTCAACTTTGAGACAATTTCTAAAGGATCATATGACCAAATAAAACTGACTTTAAATTTCATTTGTTTAAGGAGGAGATATGCCTCCTTTTCTTCTATCCAGACATTACAAATGGAAGGTTCAACCTATGTTTTGATCTTAAATTGAGATTTTTTTTCTGGTTGACACAAAGTGTAGCTCATCCATATTTATCATTTGCCTAATATACTCCAATGAAAAAATCCTTATAGGAACAAACTTAGGCAATTTATATGGGGGAAATTCACATCCATACACTCTAATCTCGATGTCATTTTTATACGAGTACCAGTCACCTATCTTTGTATGTTCACTGAGATCTAGAATTCTCTTAATCTAAGGTCCAATTCTAGGTTTAGCATCACATTTAAGTAGGAAAGAAACTTGTATAAAACTTAATCCATATAATCACTAAATGTGAATTCAATGGTATTATTCCTTACTAGGGAAGTCCAATGAATCACAAACTATGCATTTCCCTATTCATCTAGTTCCTGCAATGGAAATTGAAATTTATCTACTTAATGAAATAAGAACAAGTAAACTAAGGTTGAAGCATGCTTCAAAACTCCTTCAGTAGAATTTTTTTTCTTTTCTTTTTCTTTATATATATTTTTTTTTCTTTTCTTTTTCATTTTTTGGAAATTAAAAAGTAAAATGCAGAATAATGTTACAATAACTTGCTTTCCCAATATTTTGTTTTGCATAGTGCTTTAACAAAAAATTTCCTTCTATAAATATTTAAGTGACTTTTGGACTTATTGTGCAAGGTTTAGGATGCATTTGAATTCTTCGCATGATATATTAAACTTTGAGTTTTGGGTTAGTAAACTGTGTTATTTTTATTATTTTTTAATGCTTATTGGAATTTTGCTGCAAAATATTTGATATCCTCATCTGAATTATTGGTTGTTAGGATTTTTTTTCGATATTCCATTTGGGCCATATGTCCAGTGGGAAATGAAGCTACTTCTTGTAAATTTATGTGACTGGTTAGATTAGTATAATTATTTTCCAATGATAATAATTAGGGGAACTGTAATTAAACTCTATGCTATAGTAAACTAGGCTTTAGGGGATGATAAAAAAATTAAGGAAATGTGAATTTGTAATTTTTGGTTGGTTTTTCTTTTGTTTCAGGTTGAGAGTCTACATCTACATCAATCAGAATAGGTCATTACCTCTTCCTCAACTAGAGATCCCAAAACTTCCCTGCAATATCTCTCAACAACAACTAGGTGCATTTTATGGTGGTGAGTAGGTTTACATAGATTGGAGATTGTTAAATAAATCATTCATCATCGACTGTGGAATTGTGAAAGCCAATAATGGAGGAGATCACTTTGTAGGTCACCAATAGATTGAGAATTGGCCTATATCATGTTGCGACAACCTTTGTCAATTTTCCATATTTTGTAAAATCTTAATCAAGACACAGTTGCCAATCAATTGTAGATTCTAATGCATATACATTATTACAATTTTTTGCTATCAAGGAATCTAATTTCAATTATACAAGGGTATGAATTAAATTTTCCACCATTTAATGTGATTAAAGCTTTTGGATTTATATGTCAGAGAGTAAAATATCTTGTACGATGCAGAAACCTTGAACATATTTCTTTTGCCTCATAATATGTCATCAAATGAAGTTCCAATTGAGGATCTTGCATGTTCAAATTCAATGAAAAGAATGTATTTTCAGAAAATATAAGTGTGATGCCTTATTATTTTCAAGGTTTCTTTCCATAGTTGTTAAGTTTTGGAAATTGTTTTTTCATTTAGTTTTAAAATGACTTTGTTGTTAGCTTTAAAAAAATGGAATTTATTCTTTTTTTTTCCATAAAGAAAAAATATTTAAGGTAATTAAAATCACTATTTGGGAACTTTAAATGTTGAAAGCACCTTAAAATAACATTTACAATGATTTTGTTTATTTTTTTTAAATCTTTTTCATATTGTCTCTAGAGAGAAAATAATAGGAATTATGGGCATACAGTCTTTATAAATACAATATGTCTTTAATCTCAATTATTGTCTCTAAAGAGACAAAAATGAAAATGTCTCTATAAAGACAAATGAAATTTTCTCTTAAGAGACAATAATGCCTACGTCTTTACAAAGACAATAATAATATAGGTTTTATATTGCCTTTATATAGACAATATTTTAAGAAAATAATTTTGAGACACCCGCTTAAAGACAATATTTAAGATAATAGACAAGTTTCGTTTTGTCTCAAGTTTAGACAATTGACTCTACAATTATCTTAAATATTTTCTTAAAACTCCGCCACATGTAGTAGTGTTATGAATAGGTTACAACAGGGTAAATGTGATTAGGATGTGGACTATCATCTCATAGCAGATGGTTTGGTCAGATTTAGGGACGTGATCTTTGTGCCAGACAATAGTGAGCCCAAGAAATTTATCTTGAGGGAATTTCGAGTTAATTTGTATTCAGGTCACCCATGATATCAAAAAGAAATCACATTGTTGAATAAGTTCTACTATTTACCAAATCTGAAGAAGGAAATGGCAGAGTTTGTGGCTAGATGTTTGGATTGTCTATATGTAAAAGCATAGTGTAAGCATCCATGTGGTCTACTATAGCCAATTTTGATTCCAGAGTAGAAAATGGGAAGTCATTTCCATGGATTCCGTTACAGATTTGTCGAGGACATCTAGAAAACATCATTCCATCATGGTTGTGCTTGACAGGTTGAAAAAGGTAACACACTTCATTCCAGTGACGTCTTCTTATTCAACTAGTGATGTAGCACATGTCTTCATCAAAGATAAAGTGAGGTTGCATGGTGTTCCAAAGAATATTATGTCGGACATGGATGATAAGTTCACTTCCAAATTTTGGAAGGAGTTTTTTGCATGTTTCAGTACAATGTTCGCTGTTAACACAACCTATCATCTACAAAACGATCAATATATAGAGAGGTATAGGATCTTGGAGGACATGTTGAGGATGTATGTGATGCATCTGCAAAGGACATGGGAGGAGTACCTTCCATTGGCTAAGTTTTATTACAATAATGGGTATCAGGAGTAACTAATGATGATTTTGTTTAAGGAACTTTATTGGTGGAGTTGTAACACTCGCATAAGTTTATGTGATCCACTAAACTCGATGTTGATAGGGCCAGACATGTTGGTAGAGATGGGACAAGAAATGTAGGTTATCAAGAAGAATATAAAGGCAACAGTGGATAGGAATAAAATTTATGCAGATTAGCATAGGTTGTTTAAGGAGTTTCAATTTGGGGAACATGTGTACTTTTGAATCAAGCCCAAGAAGAGCTCCTTGAGGATTAGGTCATGTGCGAAGTTAGCACCTCAATATTGTGGTCCTTTCAATATCATTGAGAGGATTGGACGAGTGGCCTATAAGCTTGCACTACCTTTGACAGTGAAAGTCCATGATGTTCTCCATGTTTCATTTCTTAAAAGATACATAAAGGATGTTGATCATGCTATTGATTGGTTTGTATTGTAGGTGGAGCTAAAAGGAGAATTTCAGTTGGAACCTCAGTGTATTTTGTAAAGAAAGATTCTCATGCTCCAAAACTGAGCAATCAAGCAGGTTAAGGTGTAGTCGAAGCACTTTCGTCCTAATGAAGCTAAATGGGAGATGGTTGATTAGATGTGGGCTATCTATCCTTCTTTATTTTCTAGTTGAGCATATTTATTTTGGGATATGTTTTGGCATGCTTTTCTGGCATATGTATATATGGATGTAAACATCGCCATGAGGTGTGTTATAAAGCTCCAATAAGAAGTATGGGTGTCATGGTTTTATGTTTTTCATGTTGGTTTTATTTTGAGCAAGTTTTTCATTGTAAATACTACATCGAGCTAACTTATAAAGCTCCATGGGTAGTATGTTTTTCTTTCAGTAGTTTTGATGGTTGTAGGTGTCGTTGAACACCAAGGACATTGTTACCCTAAGGGGGAGGGGCTTGTAACAACCCCGAGTTAAAAATCCATAAAGGAAAAATAATAATGAAGCTCACAAGACACTTATTCCAAGATGAATGTTGGGAAAAACATCTTAATGGGTGTTCATTTGGTTTTACATGACTAAGGAGAAATTGGCATAGGCAATGGCAAAGGCTTTGAAAAGGAAAGAGGCATTAATTGCCATTTTATTTATTAAAATAAAGGAAATTAGGAGAAAATGAAGGTGAAAGGTCACAAGTTGTATATGAGGAAGAAAATGAAGGAAAGTAATGGAAATTGAAGAAAATAAAGGCCTCATTAATAAAAAGGATTCTGAGGATCAGTTCACAACCTTTTGTCAATTCAGTTTTGGAGCTCTTCCTCTCTATTCTCTCTCTCATACTTACACACTTAGAGAATTGTTGGAGCACTCTTGCATTGGAGGAAGAAAAGATAAGGAAGGATAAAGAAATTAAAGGGAAGAAAAGATAAAGTAAGGAAGCGCGAGATCCAGTCACTACAATGGAATTACTTGTAGGTATCGAATTGCATGTATGATTTATTTTCTACTTTTGGCATGCATGGTACATGAATGTGTGTATTTGCTTCTCTTACTATCATTGAAATGGGTTTTCAAAACTGTAACATTGGTTTTTATCCTTTCCTTTCCATTTCTAGATATCCATTGCATGATGGGATTTCTCTTATTTCTATGATTTGGATTGTCATATGGTTTTGAAACTAAGTGGGCTAGTATCAGGGAGAAACACAATGCCTAAGAACCCTTCAATCAGTGAAGGTGGGATTTCAGTAAATCCTGATTGTGTGTGCCCTTGTTAGGCCTAGGAATACTTAACTGGTGAAAGGTAGGAAATATGGTAGGTCCTAGAGGGTGGAGCCTCATTAGACCTAGGAATCCTCAACCAGTGAATCACGAGATATACGATAAATTCTAGAGGTGGAGACAGACAAATTCCTCACTTTATAGGTGGAGATATCTGGAGGCATCCATGCTTGTATAGGGCTAGTGACCCCTGGACAATTATATGGTGAGATTGTAGTAAAGCCTAGTAGTGTATGTTGTTGTTTGGACTTAGGAATCCTTTGGTGGGATTTCGGTAAAGGATGGTTGTATAGATAAGGGCTTAGTCCATAGGAATCCCTTCATGGATTGTGGTAAAGCCTAAGGAATCCCTAGGTTTTTTTTGTAAGTCCCACATCCATGCATGGAATATGACATGGGGGTGATTGGCTAAAAAAAAGATTTGGTTTAGCCTAACCTATGGTTTGGCGGTACGTGGAAGTCCCTGACATGGTTGCATTTGTATATCTTAAGAATATCTATTTTACTCTTTTGTATTATGTGTAAATTTTCTTTTTATTATGTGATTATAATGGTTGTTCTATTATTGTTATTATTTTGGTTATATGTCGATTATAAGCATGGTTTATGACAAATGCAAGTTATGGTTGTCATCATGTTTTGATTAGTAAATGAATGAATAATGAATGTATGACCTAATAGATGGTAATGAAACTATTATGAGAGGGCATCAAACCTTCTTGACAAATCTCAAATAATTATGAAGTCACTATGCTCAGATGTTTTTATATGACTTGTAGATTACATGTTCACTATGTGTTTAACGGAATTTCTATCATGGCTAGGCCTTATCAACTGAGGTCCTTGTTCAAATTTTTATTTAAAGGCATTTCCATTATATTATTTAACATTTCTAAAAGTTTCATGAAGTTTTTGGCAGATTCCTGAGCCCTAGCCCTGAAAATGTGGCTCAAAATTTGAGATCATTGGCACATAACTGCTTGAAAAAGGCCACAGTCCCATGGAGGACTTGCTATGGGGGAGAATGGAGGATCGCAATTGCATGGAAGGATTTTCATGGAAGTTGATAGAGGTATAGTTCAATGAAACATCAAGTTCTCTCATGGGATGGACACCTGGAGGGGTTAGTTGGCTCCTGAAGTTTCAATAGCTCTTGAGGAAGATCAGTTCGATTTTATTTTGCCAATTCCACTTCCTCAACTATACTTGGTGAGTTGAATCATATCATATTAACCCTTAATCACATGTTTATCCTGATGGACCAGTTAGATTGGGTAAATGTGGGAGGAGTGTGTTACATTAAAAGCGTTCCTATAATTGATTCATTTTCTTTCCCAACCCTTAAAGAGTCTCAGGTATCATATATCCATATGATCAAATCAGTGAATATGAAAATTTTCACCAAATTATTGGTGTCTTCTCTAATACTATTGATGATAGTTGTCCATGTTCACTTGTCGAACTCACCAAGCCACTAATATTTTATGATCTAGCCAAAGGAGTGTGCTACACTAAACCTATGGGCAACGATGGAAGTGATGATGAGTTGGATTGTATCTACAACGTAACTACACAAGTTCAGGATTGGGCGAATCCTACTGCAGATGGAAGAATCTCGTGAGAGTGCACAGGTTCCTGCACCTCGAATTCAAACAAAGAATATGAACGCTGGCACAATCAATTGAATGGTAACAATGATGAATTGCAACATGATGACTAGATCACTGCATTGCATAATAGCCCAGGCCTGAGATCTATCGACATATGATGGATTGACAATGGTGGACGAATTCTTGAGCAAGTTTGAGAGTGTAGTACCGGAGCCATAGTGGTTCGATGCACTAAGATGGGCATTGCGTGAAACACTTGCACGTCGGTGGCGAACACATCAAGGAAACTTTGAAAACTGGCATGGCTACAGGAGGATGATGCAGCTACGATTTGGGAAACCAAAACTACAGCTAGTAGATAAATACGATGGACGCAATGACCCATGCACACACCTCGCAAAATGGACCAAGGCCTATGGAGAAGAGCCTCAACCTGAATGGGTACACTTATTCTATCATACCCTAGATGTCATAATCATGAATTGGTATACTGAGACGGAACTCCGACATGGTACTGGGGAATGGGATGTTTCGCGCGAGGGATTTTTATTAACATTCACTTTGAAGACTGATGGTCGGATACTGTTGGCGACGCACTGCAAGCCATGAAGGCCGCCATTTTCAGAATACCACAAGAACCATGGAAGAAGGTCAACCAGCATGGGAAACCTAGTTAAGCCATGCCCTAGAATGTTATAAGCTCAGTACATGATAAATTGTCTAAATCACAAGTTTTATGGGTATACGCTGGTTTCTTTAATCACAGTCATGTGTACACACTAGTTCACTTCACTAAAGTAGCACATATAAATCTATTTGGGAAATAAAATTATTGATCTGATAATACGGATTCACCCCCCTCTCAGTATTATTTCCAACAATTGGTATCAGACCAGGTCCTTCAGAAGAAGCTTGATCACTTGAAGGGAGATCTATCGACATGAGTAATCCAGAAAGCATGGGATCCATTAGACCACCAATCTTCGATGGCAGCAACTTTGTTTATTGGAAAATAAGAACCACGACCTATCTACAATCGGTTGGAACGGATGTCTGGGAAGTTGTGGAAGGAGGATATACATTTCCCACTGTAATTCCTACAGATGCGGCAGGTAAAAAGCAATATGAAACCAATGCCAAAGTTGTCAATATTTTATTGGGAAGTTTGTCACAATCAGAGTTTGTCAAAGTCATGCAGCTCAAATCAGGCAAAGAAATATGAGGCAAAATCCTTCTGAGCTATGAAGGAGACTCTCAAGTAAAACGTGCTATGCTTCAAACTCTCAGAATTTAGTACGAAACTCTTAAGATGCATAATGATGAAAGTATAGCTAGTTACTTCTTACGTATAGATGAGGATGTTAATTGTATGAAGAATATGGGTGAAGAAATAAAGGAAATTACCTTAGTTGAGAAAGTTTTGAGATCCTTGTCTACTAAATTTGAATCAAAAGTGTTTGCCATAGAAGAAAAATAGGATCTACAGAATATCACTATGACACAGCTTCATGGAATCTTAATCGCCTTTGAGATGAGAAAAGGATGACCACCAGATATGGGAGAAGGCGCATTTAAAGCTTCAACAAAAGGAAAGGAAGAACATAATGAATCAGGACATATTTCAAAAGAAGAAGATGAGGTGAACTTTGTCAAGAAGCTTCAACGGGGTTTTGGAAGTTTTAGAGGTAGGTTACCCTTCAAATGCTTTGCTTGTGGCAGAGTCAGTCATTATGTTGCTAGATGTCCTCATAAAGATAAATATGAGAAAGGAAAGGAATATGCAAAAGGGAATAGAAAACAGGTTGTGAATAAAAGGAGTTACTATAATCATGAAGATAGTGATGGTTTATCTAACAGTGATGAAGGTGAAATTGGACAAGATTACAGACTTTTCATGGCCTATGATAGCTTGGGATAGTTTAGAAGAGGATAGTGATGGCTTATCTAATAGTGATGATTATAGACTTCTCATGGCTTATGACGATGATAATTTTTGGGATGCTTTAGAAGAGAAAGACATTCATGAAGAAATCTCTAAACTCAAAATCTGTTTAGAAGAAAAGAATATGATTATAGATACCTTAACGTACCAACTTACTAAAAAGGAAAAACACAATGAAAAATTAGAATGTGAAATTGTGGGTCTAAAAAAGGATCTTGAGAAAACGAAATCTCTCAATCTTAGATTTGCTAAAGGATCAAAAACTTTAAATGAAATTATCAAAGTTCAACATTCTCCACTGATAAAGATAGGTCTTAGATATACTAAAGAAGTATCTCAATCACAGACGTCGTCAACCTCCACCAAAAGCTATCCTGATGCAGCAAACACCAGTGAACAGTATGATAATCATCAGCAAAGGCATAAAGATGATCACCAAGTAAATCATACTCAATTTACTCCAAGGATGAATAGAAGTCACAACCAACCTCAGGTGAATCATACTCAATTTGATCCAAAGATGAATATCAATAGAAACTACAATCACCATGTTAATAGATTCAATAGTCGTAGGAACTTCTTTAATGGGAAATGTTTTTCATGTCATAATTTTGGGCACAACATTTCTCAATGTGTTGCTTACAAAACCATCATGACTAGATAAGAACAAAATCAAAGGAATGTAACAGGGATCAAGAGAAGTACCTATAATAACTTTTCTCCTTTTGAAAATGAAATAGAATGTTCAATCTGTAACAAATTTGGTCATGAAGAATCTGAATGCAGGAGAAAATTTTAGCAGACATCTCAAAAGGAGAAAAATCACAAGATATGGAGAAGGAAAGAATCTAAAACAGAAAGATGTGGTATAGCCTTGTATACAGAAGGACAAGAAAATCAGTGGTACATTGACAGTGGATGCTCAAAACACATGATAGGAGACAAAGAAAAACTTCACTTATAT
This sequence comes from Pinus taeda, assembly GCA_000404065.3. Classification (NCBI taxonomy): domain Eukaryota; kingdom Viridiplantae; phylum Streptophyta; class Pinopsida; order Pinales; family Pinaceae; genus Pinus; species Pinus taeda. Next base: position 241,747 of record APFE030825020.1, on the reverse strand, counting down.
AATGCCCTTGAAAAGGAAAAGAATGTCTCATTTGGAAATGACACTCCTGCTGTCATAAAAGGTAAAGGTTTTGTTTTCCTAAAATAAAAGGTTAAAGCTGGAAATGTTATGTATGTAGATGGTTTAAAGCATAACCTGTTGAGTGTCATTCAAATGTGTGATCAAGGAAATGAAGTGGTATTTCGATCAAACAAATGTGTTGTTCATGAGCTTGATATAGGAGAGACCATGATTAAAGGTACAAGAACTCCAAACAACTTATACATACACAAGGGAGGACAAAAAAAGTGTTATCTAAGCAAAAATGATGAAAAATGGTTGTGACATAGAAGATTGGGACATCTAAGCTTTTCTCAAATAAGAAAAGCATGCAGACTCAAGGTTGATCTTACAGATATTAGCATCCCAAAAAATACAATATGCAAACCATGTCAAAATCAGTAAGAAAACCATAGTTCACTTCATGGAAAAAGAAGGGTTAGCTAGTAAGCCTCTTGAACTTGTCCATACTGATTTTTGTGGACCATCAAGGAAAAAGTCACCTCGTGGAGAAGAATACTTTATTTTGTTCATTGATGATTTTTCCAGAATGTGTTGGATAGGTCTTTTAAAGCATAAATATGAAGCATTTGAAAAGTTCCAAGCCTTCAAAGCTTTGGTTGAAAATGAATCAAATCGAAAAATCAAATGCCTCAGATCTAATCAAGGAGGGGAATTTAAATCGAAAGAATTCTTTGAATTTTTGAACAACATGGAATAAAAAGGAAATTCTCCACCGCAAGGAATCCTTAGCAAAATGGTGTGGTAGAAAGAATGAAAAGAACAGTTCAACAAATGGCTCGAGCTATGCTATATGAATCTAGAACCCCTGCAACCTCTTGGGGTGAAGCTGCATTCGTTGTCGTGACTATTCTCAACAAAGAAAATGTTCAGGTAAATAACACTCAAACTCCACATGAACTTTGGTATGGTAAGACTCCTACTGTAAAATACTTTAATGTCTTCGGAAGAAAATTCTTTATCAAAAGGACTCATGAAAAACTTGGTAAGTTTGAACCCAGAGTAGATGAAGGTATTCTTCTTGGTTATTCTTCTAGAAGTAAAGGATATAAATGTTATAATAAAAGACTTGGAAAAACTGTTGAAAGCATTGATGTTGTAGTTGATGAAGCATGCAAAAAACCAAAATAGATAAAAACAGAAGATTATAACAATGAAGAAGATGGGGACTATCTTATCACATCAAATCAAAATGATAATGAAGAAGAAACCAATGAAGCACCAGAAGAAGAGATAATGGTAGAAGAAAAGACTTCGCCCATGTATGTTTAGAAAAATTATCTAGAAACTCAAATTTTAGGGGAAAAAGAGGCAGGTGTACAGACAAGAAGAACTATTACAGGGACCTCAAGCTATCTAGCATTACTATCCTCCACCGAACCTCAAAAGGTAAATGAAGCATGCAAAGATGAATGTTGGGTCAAGGCCATGGATGAATAACTTGAGCAAATTGAAAAGAATGATACTTGGGAATTAGTTCCTAGACCTCATGATAAAAATATTATAGGAACTAAATGGATATTCAAAAACAAGCTAAATGAAAATGGACAAGTCATTAGAAACAAGGCCAGACTTGTTTGTAAAGGGTATGCTCAACAAGAAGGTATATATTTTGAAGAAACTTTTGCACCTGCTGCCAGACTTGAAGCCATAAGGATGTTTCTTTGTCTTTCTAGCTTTCAGAAATTCAAAGTATACCAAATGGATGTAAAATCAAATTTCCTTAATGGAGATTTAGAAGAAGAAGTTTATATTGAACAACCACAAGGATTAATTCTTAGAAATGATGCAAAACTTGTATGCAGACTCAAAAAGGTTCTCTATGTTTTGAAATGAGCTCCAAGGGCCTAGTATTACTACTTTGACAAATATCTACACCAACAAAGTTTTACAAAAGTTTCAGTAGATAGCAATATATATACAAAGATTGAAATTGATAAATCGCTAATTATTATTGTTTATGTTGATGATATCATTTTTGGTAGCAATGAAGAATCCATAAGTCAAAATTTTGCTTCAGTAATGCAACAATAATTTTAAATGTCCTTGCTTGGTGAACTTACCTATTTTCTTGGTCTACAAGTTCAACAAAATAAAGATGGTATTTTTCTTTCGCAAACCAAATATCTCAAACAGATCTTGAAAAGGTACGGAATGGAAGATTCTAAGCCTTTATGTACCCCAATGGTAACAGGATGAAGTCTCAGCTCAAATGATAAATCAACAGCAATACATCAACCAACTTACAGATCCATGATTGGCAATCTGCTTTATCTAACAGGTACCCTTCCTGACATCATGCATGCAATAGGAATAGTTGGAAGATTCCAAGAAAATCCAAAGGAATCGCACCTTCAGGAAGTCAAAAGGATTTTCAAATATCTTCAAGGAACTCAGGACTTTGGTTTATGGTATCGTAGGGATACAGATCTTACTCTTCATGCATATATAGATGCAGAATGGGCAGGAAGTGTTGATGATAGAAAAAGCACTGGTGGTGCTGCATTTTATATGGGTTCAAGGTTAGTGTCTTGGTTCAGCAAGAAACAAAGTTCAATTGCTTTATCAACAGCTGAAGCAGAATATGTGGATGTTGCATCTTTTTTCACACAACTACTTTGGATGATGCAAACTTTGCAAGACATTCAGATCACATGTACTCCACCCATCTCCATTCTATGTGATAATACAAGTGCCATCAGTATTTCAAAGAATCCAGACATGCACTCCAAGACCAAGCACATACGCATCAAGTACCATTTTCTACGAGAACAAGTGCTTGAAAAAAAGGTAAAATTGGAGTATGTTCCCTCCAAAGAACAGGTTGCTGATATATTCACTAAACCACTGCCAGAGAAACATTTGAATATCTCAGACAAAAATTGGGAGTAGTTGTTGCATCATCTTGTTGTTAAAATCCAGTTTTTCAGAGAAAGGTTATTATACGCGTGTTTCATGAAGTGTAGTTGCATATATACACGGGTTTCTGTGGGTGAAGGAGTGTATATGTTTTCCAAATAGAAAAACAATGGGGAAGACTATAATATGGGTGATCTATCTAGTGTTGATGATTACAGTCTATGATATGCTTTGTTCATTAATTTTTATCTGACTGACAAAGATGTCTTGATGATTGACTTGTTAACAATGCACAGGTAGCACAAGTTTAGGGGGAGCATTAGCCTTCACACACATTCTGCATTGTTGGCATTATGGTTGCTGAGTCCAGCTATGGCTTCAGATATTTATACCATTTGTTGCTTAAGTCATGTAAAATTCTAGGTTGTGATAGGTCTTCTCATACATTTGAATGAGTCCTATTGGACAAATGGTGTAATTTTTATCCCCACTTTGCATGGGATGGATGATGTAATATTTATTATATTTTTTTCATGTATAAACAATTGGTATATCCCCACTTGGTTGGGAGATTGAAGTATGTATGAGTCATTGGTGATAGGAAGGTCATACTCACTTAGTTGAGTTATATATTCATGTTATTCTTTTGAAAAATATTTTTTTGCAGACTCTACATATGCTCAGGGGGGAGCATGGACCTGGCATGGATGGTTTAGTGCATCTCAACATTCAGCATATACTCAGGGGGAGCATGGAAAACAGAATGTATATCAAAAGGGGAGAATATCTTGGTCTGCCCTATGCCCTTAATGTCAAAAAGGGAGTGTGCCTTGGTGTTATTATTTCCGTCAAGTCCAAAGGGGGAGATTGTTGGCATTATGATACAAGTGTTGTCCTTAATGGCAACTCACTCAAATGTCAGTTCATAGTGCAGCAGGTTAACAACAAAGTATTACATATCAAACTCCAAAGAATGAAGAAAGAGGGGTATACATTGGTTGACTTTGTCCAAGAAGCATATACACGTGGGTTAATAGAAAAACAGAAGCGTATAACGTATACACGCACTTTCACAGGAGGAAAAGCATGTACATGTTGGAAAACTAGGTATTTTGATCCATGGTATTGTTCCAAGGTATTTGGTACGAGTTATTTGGTCCAAGGTAATGACCCTAGGTATTTGGTCCAAGGTATTGATCCTAAGTGGTTTTGGCCCAAGGTATTGATAAAGGCCTAAGAGTATATAAGAAAGAGAAGATCATTAGGCTAAATGTGCAGCAATAAGATTCTAAGGAATACTTCTATTTGAAGTATATTTTATGTTGCAAGGTTATGTTTGGGACTGGATCTGAAATATTCATGTGCACCTTGAGTTCAATATTGGATCAAGAATCATGAGACTTGAAATGACTTATTCTTGAATGATCTGATATTGGTTGAGGCTAGATCTAATGTTTTGGGCTTATTCTATTCATTATCTATCATGATCTGGGTTTGTCTAAAGTCTAGAATTGTAGCAAAGTTCTAAGTTAATATTTACAGATCTGTATGCAGGTTTGTCTCAGCCAAAAAGTGTATACACGCGGGTTTGGTTCTTTCAAGTAGTGTATACAAAAGAAAAGCTTCTTTTTAGATCTGACTAATCTATCCGATCAAATTCTATTGTTTGACTATTGTTTTTCAATGAAATCTTCTTAGATATGAATGTAAAATTGAATGCATAAGGAGGCTGGCATTTGATTGATTGATTGATTGTATAAGTGAGAAGAAGTGATCTTTGTCCCTGCCTATGTAAAGCTCTGTAAGTTGACAGTAGATATTCAATATACTGATAGTTGGTATAGAATTGATTCAAAAGTTTATGTTTGCAGTAGTTTTGAAGGTATACACAGGTTTAATTCACGAAAGTAGTGTATACACGTAGGTTGGGTTCAGCCAAGTAGCGTATACACTCTAATGCATGATTTTTGAGGTTACAGCTAGTTCTAAATGATGATGCATGGTTCTGGGTTCACCGCAGTGTTCTGGTGTTAGTGATTTGATTGTTCAAATTAACTGAATATTGGTTGATGCAGTTTAAGTTTAAAAGCTTGATGGGTCTAGTGTGAAAATTTGATGAAACGTTGCCTTCAAATTGTGGTGATGTGATCCAGGAGTATCCAGTCTGAAAACTCATGAAACATGGTCCCTGGTGGAACATTGGAGTTTTCTGTAGGCTGGCACCTACGTACTAGTAAACATATTGGCTAGTACAAGAGCTAAGGGGTTGTAGCTCCCTTCCAGTAGAAGCTGGAGAATGAGAGAAGGTTGTAACCTTCTGTAGGTAGAAGCCTGCGTACTGGTATGAGTTTGCACCAGTACAAGATTGTAAACAGATTTTATTATTATTAAAAGAAGACAGAGACAACAACAGTAGGTGGTTTTTACCCACATTGGGTTTCCACCTTAAATCTTGGTGTTCATGTGTGTTCCTTATGTGTGATGCTTTATTCTGATTTTACTGCATTGTCTAATAAATCTCTGATATACTGGTTTAAGCTCAAAACATGATAAATTTTCTAAAATCACAAGTTCTATGGATATACGTTGGTTTCTTTAATCATAGTCGCGTGTACATGCTAGTTCACTTCATTGAAGTAGCGTATATAAATCTGTTTGGGAAATAAAATTATTGATAATACTGATTCACCCCCCCTCTCAGTATTATTTCCAATAGATTACATATTACACTGAGAGTATACCATCGCTCAGCAGCACCACAGCTCGACATGGACACCACTGTCAACCAGTACATGTCAGTAGTGTCATGTCGAGTTGTGTCATGAGTTATCTTGGCCAAAACACTACTATGGGCCATACTTGTTGTAATCAATGTAATGTAAAGTGAAATTCAAAGAGACCCAAATATGAATTCGAAGAGTCATGTAAAGTTGAAAAGTCATAGGAAGTCAAATAGTCATGAGGGAAGTTGAAGAGTCACAAGGGTAAGTTATGCCCCCCTTGGCTATATATACCCCCTCATTGTATGAGCAAAGGAATTTACACCTTGGCTCTTCCCACATAGCCTTGAGAGTCTATACTCGTTTCTTTCAGGAGCAAGGAGCGGCTTGAATGTCCCACTACTGAGGCCAGTGCTGTATGGTGTACAGATGTGTCCTGGATATTTTGCTTAATTTAGAAGTGTGTCTTAGGCAAGCACATTTTCACGCATGTTTTATATATGTTTCTAAGATTATAATTTAAACATTTGTAATGCATGTTTGCTTAACTTGTACTAAGATAGTTGAAATACTTTACTTGTTTTAGTACTCATATTATTGAATATGTGTTGTATTGTCTATCATTGTTGTCATGTCCGTGTCAAATACTCTGCCAGACATTAGACATACAATCTTTGTGTTTTTTTTCTTTTATTGACCATCACCCTCATGTGGACTATTCCATTGGATGGTGTACGTGTTTTCCCTTGAACTTTGATTTTCACAATTACCACATCCGCTATGGACTATTCTGTTGGATGTTGGATAGATCCTTGTTGTTGTTTGTGTGTGCTTCTTCCTGGGTTGGACTATTCCCTCTCATCAAGAGGCTCACTTTACCTACACCTTTTAATAGTAAGAGAACCCGGACATAGAGTTACATTATGCACTCACTAGGCATAGTCACCTCACTTTTTTGAAGTTACAAGCAGAACACTCTCATGTGATGAACAACAAGAGCTAAGGAAAATATCTAAGATAATGGAAACCAGTCCATCATACCGAATTGGACTCCTACACCAAATGGTGTCAGGACTAGTTGGGACTTCATATCGGGGAGATCCCTTGAATGTTGGTGGGTCTAGCACCATCAACATTTCTAGCGTTAGAAGGAAAACCGTCAATTTTTTATGGTTGAATTTCCTCTCAACCCCACATATCCATAATATTGTTAAGGAAGTAACACAAACTCCCTCTCTCCCACGTGGAACTCTAAAGTTAGTTACTCCTCACCTCACAGACCCGAACAAGAAATTTCATATCATCTCCTTCTCTCAATATGTCCCATCACCCATCAGTTTTCCAAAGCTATTGGATTGGTCCCAGTAGTACATAACCTTACCTATTCACAGAGGAAGAAAAATACTACACCCACAGGAGTGGTAGTCTCGTATGTTGAAGAAGTAATCCTTGCCACTCTTGAGGATCTGGCAGAAGTTGTCGAGAATGAAGAGGAACCTCATGTTTTCTTACAATGAGAAGAAGTTAGCAATAGACTCTTCGGATCAGGTTCTGACAGAGGTAGCGGAGGGGAAGGCAGCAGAGGAGGCGAAGGCGGAGACAAACCAACATATTCAGAGGTTGAATCATCTGATTCAGAAGAAGAGGAGAAGTATGAAGAAGAGACAAAATGGCTAATAAAAATATGGAATGGATGACACAGGGCCCATTGGCACTCAACAGTGCCTTGCACAAGATGCTAAGGCATGCAGAGAAGTTGTTAACGAAGTATGACCCTGATAAAGGAGCGAAGGCAAGAGATCATCTAGACAGGTTCTACCTACATTTGTAGACACTCGAGGTACATTATGACGATGTTGCATGTAGAATGTTTCCATGTACCTTGGATGGTAGGACAGTTATATGGTACCAAAACCTTCATGTCAACTCCATTCAAAACTGGGGGATGTTCAAGAGAATTTTCCTTGAAAAATTTGTTCATTACAAAATCCCCACCATATTGTTGAAATAATTGGGTAGTCTTTGTTTGGTTTTGTTATATTCTTTCCACGACTAACCTACATAGTGAACTTGGGGTTAGAGGGGGGGCGGAGGCCCCCCCTTCGTTGTACCGAATGCGCAGCGGGGGGGTCACAGGAGGGGCAACAGGCCCCCTTATTCGGGAGGTTTGAGGGGGGCAGGTAGCCCCCCTCTATGGGGTATGGGGCATTGCCCCAGGAAATTTTTTTTTGGACCCTATATTAGGTTGGGCGAGCCTACCTATGGTTTTTTGGTCCATGGTTTTGGACACGATGGTTTTCGCTCCATGGTTTTGGACACGATGATTTTCAGTCCATGGTTTTGGACATGATGGTTTTTGGTCCATGGTTTTGGACACGATGGTTTTCTATCCATGGTATTGGATGCTTTGCCATGTATAAATATGTATTGTAACATTGAAAGGAATATAATTAAAAATCAAGTTGGTAGTCCCAGGTTTTGGATCTAGAGGAAACTCTCTGTGTATATGTGTTTTATGTGTTATGCTCTCGCATTGCTTATTTTCTGTGTCTTAGAATTCGTATGCAGGTAATTTATGTACGGGGTTAAAACCTATATTTGGTATCAGAGCTGTTTTGGCTTCAAGGGGATGCCTTTGTTGCTGAGGGGTTTTGCTCGGGCCTGTGGTCGACCCTATTCAATAGGAGATCTGCAAGATCGATTTTGGTGGTGAAAGAAGATGGCGAGCAGTGGAAAGATAGAGATTGAGAAATTTAATGGTCAGAGTTTTGAGTTGTGGATACTCAAGATGGAGCATCTGTTGGTGGATAAAGATCAGTGGATCACAGTAGATCCAGGTACTAAACCAATGAGAGTGTTCGATGAAGAATGGAAGAAGCTGGATCGAAAGGCAAAGAGCATAATACAATTGTGTGTCTCAGATTTAGTATTGCCGAATGTATCAGTGGAAGCTACGGAAAAGGATTTGTGGGACAACTTAGGGAATTTGTACCAATCTAAGTCTCTGGTGAATAAACTGTTCCTGCAGAAAAAGTTGTATAACCTGAGGATGAAAGATGGAGACTCAGTGACAGAGCATTTGAACGCATGGTAAGTTAGTTAGCAAATGTTGATATTAAAATTTCATATGAAGATAAGTGCATTAATTTGTTGTGTTCTCTAGTAGATTTGTGGGATAGTCTAGTTATTGCAATAGGTAGTAATTCAACTACCTTAGTCTCATCCTTGTTGACGGAGGAGATGAGACAAAAAAATATGGAGAGCCAGAATGGTGATGCCTTGACTGTATGAGGACGGTCCCAGAATAGAAACAAAAATAAGTCATCGAGTGGGAGATCTAAATCTAGAGGGAGATCTAAATCTCCAAGAAAGCCTGTAAAGGTGGTGTGTTGGAAATGCGGAAAGGAAGGGCACTACAAAAGGGACCATAAATCTAAAGCTCTTGAGAAAGGAAAAGGATCTGATGATGCTCCTTCTGCAGAGGCAAAAAGCACCTCAGATGAAGGTGGGGATGTGTACTTGGCTTCTTCAAGTACATATGTAGATCATGAGGCATGGTTGATTGACTGAGGTGCATCCTTTCACTTCACTCCCCATAGAGAGTGGTTCTACGAGTATCATAAATATGATGGTGGTGATGTCTTCTTAGGGGATGATAGGAAGGCTAGAATCGTTGGTCGCGGAAAAGTAAAGTTGAAGTTGCAAGGTGGAAGGGTTAGAACACTTCTGGGTGTTCTGCATATTCATTAGCTAGAAATTTGATTTATGTAAGCAAGTTGGATGATGGAGGTGTAAAAACAATGTTCAATAAGGATACTTGGAATATGGTTCGAGGAGAACTGGTATTGATGCGGGGAGTTCGAACTGGAACTCTGTACAAGCTACAAGGTAGCACTGTTGTTGATGGGTGCAACAATTCTGTGGTTCCTAAAAGTGGAGAAAAAAATCTAGTGGTCTCTGGAGAGAAGACCATGTTGTGGCATCAAAGGCTTGGACATATTAGAGAGAAGGACCTTCGAATACTTCATGGTAAAGGTACGGTAGAAGGTATGAGTAATAGCTCTCTGGATTTTGATTTCTGTGAAAATTGTGTATATAGGAAGCAGAATCGGGTGAGTTTCCTCTTTTGGTGGTAAAAGGGTGAAACATATATTAGAGCTTGTGCACAGTGATGTGTTTGGACCTGTGAAGGTTCCATCACTGGGTAAGTCTGTTACTATGTATCATTTATAGATGACTTATAAAGGAATACATGGATATATTTCCTTAAGAAGAAATCTGAAGTCTTTGATAGGTTTAAAGAATTTAAGGCTCTGGTGGAAAACCAGATAGAGAAGAAGATAAAGGTGCTGAGGACAAATAACAGTGGAGAGTTTTCTAGTAAGGAATTTGAAGAATTCTGTAAGAAGTGTGGTATAGCATGGAAAAAGACTACTCCATATACACCTCAACAAAATGGAGTTGCAGAAAGAATGAACAAGATGTTGATGGAAAGGGCAAGAAGCATGCTCAGTGGTGTCGGGTTAAGACAATAATTTTGGGCAAAGGCGGTGGAGACAACATGTTACCTGGTCAATGGATCACCTTCATTAGCATTGGAGGATAAAACTCCACAAGAGGTATGGACTAGTAAGAAACCCTCTCTTTCACATCTGAGGGTATTTGGATGTGATGCATATGTACATGTTCCAAAGGATAAATGAACCAAGTTGGATAGTAAATCTAAAAAGTGCATCTTTATTGAGTATAAGGATGGTTTAAAGGGTTATAAGCTTTGGAATCTAGCAATAAGTAAGGTTGTGTACAGCCGAGATGTGGTGTTTAGAGAGGTGAAAAATGTTATTAAACATGAATTCCAACCAAAGGAAATTGAGAAGATAGAGTTTGAGCTAAAGGAGGAAGAATCAGACTCTATATCAGAGGAGGAATCAGAAGATGAATAGCCACAAACTCTGGGTGTGAGAAGATCAGTTCAAGAAAGAAGGCAGCCAGAAAGGTATAGTCCATCTACTTTCTGTTCAAATTTTGCTTTATCTATTACTGATGATGATCCCAGAACTGTGAAGGAAGCAGTAGATTCAGATAATGGAAAACTCTGGAAAGAGGCCATGGTTGATGAAATGGCATCTTTACACAAAAATGAGGCTTGGGATCTGGTGGAGTTGCTGGCTAGAAGGAAACCCATTGGCAGCAAATGGGTGTTCAAGAAGAAGACAAATGAAAAAGGAAATGTGGAGAAATACAAAGCTCGATTGGTAGCAAAAGGTTATTCCCAAGTGCCGGGAATTTATTTTGGTGATATTTTTTCTCCTGTTGCCAAGGTAACTTCTATTAGGTTACTTTTATCTGTTGCTGCTGCTTTCGATTTTGAGGTAGAACAGATAGATGTGAAGACAACATTTCTTCATGGGGATTTGGAGGAGATCTACATGAAGCACCCTGAAGGCTTTGCAGTGAAGGGTAAGAAAGAACTAGTATGCAAGTTAAAGAAGTCTTTGTATGGGTTAAAATAGTAACCAAGAAATGTGGTATCAAAAATTTGATACATTTAGACGACGACTTGGCTTCACTAGAAGCAAAGCAAATCACTATGTGTATTGTAAATTAATTTTTGACTGTGCTATTTATCTGGTCTTGCATGTGGATGATATGTTGCTAGTCGGAAATGACAAAGAAATTATCCAAGATTTGAAGACCCAATTGTCCTCCAAATTCGACATGAAATATATTGGTGTTGCAAACTATATTTTGGGCATGTAAATTAAAAGAGATCAGGAAAAGAGGAAGCTCTGGTTAAACTGGAGGAAGTATGTCAAGACAATATTGCAGATCTTTAATATGCAGGATAGTAAACCGGTGAAGGTTCCTATTCCTGTAGGTGTAAAGTTATCTGTTGAATAGTATCCCAAGACATAAGAAGAGGAAGAGGATATGTCCTGTGTTCCATATGCTAGTGCAGTCAGTAGCCTGGTGTATGCAATGATCTGTATGAGACCAGACATTGAACATGCAATTGGAGTATTGAGTAGGTTTATGTCAAAACCAAGGAAGGAGCATTGGACAACAGTGAAGCAAGTTTTCGGGAATTTGCGTGGCACTAAATATTATGGTTTGTGCTACCAAGGAAGACCAGGATTGGACAGAGTTTTGGATATCCATGGCTTTGTTGATGCAGACTGGGCTAGAGATTTGGATCAGAGAAGATTTACAAGTGGGTATGTGTTTAACCTATTTGGAGGTGTAGTCAGTTGGATGAGTAAGAAACAATCTGTAGTGGCACTATCAACTACAGAGGCAGAATACATGGCAACCACTCATGCAAGCAAGGAAGCAGTTTTGTTGCAGAGATTGTGTTCAAGTATGGGGTTAGTACAGGTAGATATAAGGATAGATTGTGACAGCCAAAGTGCAATTTTCTTGGCAAAGAGCCCTGCTTATCATTCAATGACAAAGCACATTGATGTTTAGTATCACTTTGTGGGGGATATGATAGAAGACAAAAAGGTGTTGCTGGTAAAGGTGGACACCTTGAAGAATACTGTAGATGCATTGACAAAATCTGTGAGCTCTGAGAAGTTCTCCTAGTGTAGAGAAACAATGGGCATTTCAGGGCTATAAAAATGACTAAGATCTCCTATGGCCCCTTGTGGAAAGAAAACAACAAGTGGGAGAATGTTGGGTTGTGTTATATTCTTTCCATTACTAACCTACGTAGTGAACCGGGGGGTTAGAGGGGGCCCAGAGAGCCCCCTTTGTTGCGCCTATTGCATAGTGGGTTGGTCACATGGGGGGTTTGAGGGGGGTGGGTAGCCCACCTCTACGAGGTCTGGGGCGTTGCCCTGGGAAATTTTTTTTTGGACCTTATATTAGGTTGGGCCAACCTACCTATGGTTTTTTGGTCCATGGTTTTGGACGCGATGGTTTTCGATCCATGGTGTTGGATGCTTCGACATGTATAAATATGTATTGTAACATTGAATGGAATATAATGAAAAATCAAGCTGGTAGTCCCAATTTTGGGATCCAGGGGAAAATCTCTGTGTATATATGTTTTATGTGTTATGCTCTCACATTGTTTATTTTCTGTTTTTTAGAATTCGTATGCAAGTAATTTCTGTATGGGGTTAAAACTTACAGTATTAAGATGGAGTTGAAAGAGAAAGTGAAAGACTTTAACCAGATGTCTATCTGTATCCTGAACAAGTTCATTGCATACAGTAAACCTCATGACTTTGTCATAGTCGACTACTACACGTCTGCACTGTCAACTAGCGTTGTGCAGTTCGCCAAGCGAGCTACGAAACCAAAACTATCTGAAAATTTCCAAGAAGAAATTGATATGGAGAAATGCCTGCATGCAATTGGAGTAATTGTAGATGATGAACTAGCAAAGGACTCCAAAGACTCGGGAAAGTGGTTCCAAGCTACGGTAAGTAAGGTAAAGAAAAAATAAACAAGTGAAATCGAGACCATTACTCATCTCCTCTAGTCCTTAACAACTAAAGTAGCAAAACTAAAGCAATAGACAACCGAGAAAACATCAAGTAGCATACCTTCCAGTTTTGCACACAGAAATAACCTACCATCTGGTAGCAGCAGTAGTCACCCAGCTAAATATGTGCAAAGTTAAAATGTTGCGTGCCAAATGGACCTGATTGGTAAAGATAAATTCTTTTATTTCCACCAAGTGCAACACTGAGAGAAGACCTTTTCAGATTGGAACTAAATTATGGGCTTTGTGGCTTCAAGGATGAATGATCATTTTAATGCTAGTGAGTAGGCTCAGTCGTAAGATGAAGATGATGACGAAGATGTTGCATATGATGAAGCTCCAAGTTCTGGGCACGTGGTTAACATGTATCAGTGTTTAGATGTTGCCCAGAAGAAAACAACCACCAACAAGGGGGCCCCAAAACAGAACGATCAATACAACTTGAGAATTCAAGGGGCTATTACTATGATTGAGATACAAAAGGATAAATTCAAAAAATTATTCAGAAAATTTGATCCACCGATACCCTCAACATAGAAAATGCATAGCAAGTCTAGGAAGACAACTCCAATGAAGGATACATCCATGAGTAGCCCACTTCAGAAAACTGCACCAAACGATACCAACACAAGTCTTCCCTTGGACAACCTAGTGCGTCTTCCCACATTGAACTACAATATTGTTGAAGACATGAAGAAGACATGTGCGAAAATATCTCTGTATGAACTCACCAAACTCATGGGTCAGTGGGATATTCTGTTGCGTACACTGGGGCAAACCTCCACAGGAAATGTTTCCTCTTCCATCAAGGGACAAAGTAAGTCTCCTGAGTCACTCGCATCTATATACAATGTGTTTTGTAGGGAAGAAGAAAACTCGTTATGCCCATCATTTTTTTTTATCATTCGAAATATTCAACTTCAATGTCCACAACTGTTTGTTTGAATCCGGTGCATCAGTCAATGTCATGCACTCTCCATTTCTAAACGAATCAATGCGAAATGAAGAAGTACAATTACATAGATCATCCAACTCGATTGAACATGTGTACCAGCAATTGACGAACTTCAGGATGTGATGATCCATTTATCGTCCGACAGACGAGTTCACCAGTGCATCACCATTGTGATAGTGGACATTCAGGAAGCATATGTCTCACTTCTCAGCAGAGACTCGTCCAACAAGTTGCAAGGATATTTTGCTATTGACTAGTCACACTTATGGCTTCCATATTAGGGCAAAAACAACTAGATTAGAGTGTTTTTTGAGAGGTATATGAAACACAACGTTACTCCCTTGGATGGTTAGAATGAATTGTTGGTTTTTGCAGAACCTCTATTCGGGAATTTCTTCCTGGAAATGCAACTAGGATGCTATTTTGCACAACTTAGCCCCACTTCACCATATACACAGTTGGGTCTCCTTACTTTCCAAACTGGTGAAAATGAAACTTATAAAATACTTTGTAACAGTAGTCGTAGTAGTGTTAGCAGTACTAGCATGGAAAGCGTCCTTGTACAGACGATTTGTGGACCTTGTATTTTGATGGGTCCAAAACACTGGATGGCTCTAGATCTAGGTGTGTTTTGATCGACCCAAGGAAAGGAAAACATTTAGTCTCAAGTCGCTTGGAGTTCGAGTGTGCAAACAACATTGTTAAATATGAAGCACTCGTCATGGGCTTGCACAAATCCCTTAGCCTCAATGTTGTTATGCTAAAAGTGGTAGGTGATTCAGAGATCATGGAACGACAGGTACTTAACACCATAAAATGTGCCTCACCTCATCTTAAAGGTTACCAACAAGAGTTATGTCTCCTTATTTCTAATTTCCAAGATTTTAATATCATATATGTACTAAGAATGTGTAATGTAGCTATAGATGCTCTGGAAAATCCAGCTGCTAGGATGAAATCGCTTAGGGATAGATTTACTGTTGAAATTTTGGATAAGCCATCTATCCTTGACAACATAACTAATTTGTATGTTTTTTATGATGATGAACAGATACTACATTTTATGGCCAATATTGACATTTTCAAAGACATAGCCATAGATGAAGACGTCCACAAGCAGTCTCTGCAAGACACACCTGATGATAGCAAAGTCAAACCCATCCCCAAGGGTGTGGTTTCACTTGAGAAACTCTATGACTTGCAAAACCACTTCAAAGGGCCTAGGAACACCGAAACCCACAGTTCCACACTAATGCCCAAACATATCAATTTGGGAACAGAAAGAGATCTAAATTTTATAAATCTCAGTACATGTTGCACACCTTAGGACCGACAAGCCTTTCTCCACCTTTTTAGATAGTACCATGATGTATTCACGTGGAAATACGATGATTTGAAAACATATGCCATTTGAATAATCCAACACAACATTCGAACCAAAGAAATGGTCAAGTCATTTCAGTAGAAACTCATAAAAGCCCTTCCATCACTTGAACACCTAATACATAAATAATTGACTAAGTTGTTGGATGCTCGGATCATATACAGGGTTTGTCATTCTACTTAGGTTTCAAATGTAATTCTTATAAGAAATAAGGGCGAGTAGGTCCACTTGTGCATAGATTTTTGAATCTTAACAGGGCCTCAAAAAAATACAACTACCCTATGTCGTCTATGGAGCACATCTTGCAGATAGTATTTGGAGCTGAAATTTCCTCTCTCCTTGATGGATTTTCTAGACATAACCAGGTTCTAGTAGTAGAACTTGATAGAGTTAAAACTACTTTTCGTACCAAGTGGGGTATATTCTCTTACAGAAGAATTCCATTTGGGATTGTAAACACAAACGCAAATTTTCAACACGCTATGGACATTGCCTTCCATGGGCTCATCGGATAGAGCATGGTTATCTACCTTGACAATGTGACAGTCTTTCCCAGAAAGTGGTCAGACCACCAACGCCATCTCAAGAAGATCATCGAGCGATGTTGAAAGTATGGGATATCCTTGAATCCTAAGAAGACCATATTTGCAGTGTCTGAGGGGAATCTCCTTGGGAATATCATCACCAAGAGTGGGATCAAGGTTGATCTAGACCAAGTCCAAACTATTACGCAGATTCCTCACCCAGTCAATAAGAAAGCTATGCGGGCCCTCTTGGGGAAGATCAACTTCCTCTGAAATGTTCATCTCAGATTATGCACAGATTATCAAACTTATCCAAGATATGATCAAGAGGGATGCGTCTACATCTGGGGAAAGAAGGAAAATGATGCATTGTCCCATATCAAGCAAGAAATAACAGATGCACCTACCTTGTACAACCTATATTTCATCAAATATTTCTTGTTATATACATTCACTTCTGTCAAATCACTTGCTTCAGTGCTTACACAGAAGGATGAGATGAGGAACAAACGTCTCATCTCCTTCATGAGTGCAAGCATGTAGGGACCCAATCTCAACTATCCCACCATGGATAAAAAGGCATATGTTGTATACAAGGAGGCAAAACATTTCAGACCCTACCTGCTGAAAAATCATTGCATAGTCTTTGTGCCACACCCAATAGTTAGAGGGATGCTTGTTCAATAAGAGTTGTGTGAAAGAAGTGGAAACTAGATGAAAGGACTTCAAGAGTATGATGTTTTTATCAAGCCAATTCACATTGTCAAAGGTCATGGTCTCTATAGATTTGCAACAGAAGCAGTACACGCGTAAGAGGAAGAAGAAGAGCTCACGGGTTGGGAGAAAGAAATCAGTATGTACAATATAGAGCGAGCACTACCCACTTCACATGAAACCTCTTGGTATGAAGAAGTGCACCAGTACCTTGAGCATGACAACATGCCCTCTCACTTTTCCATGTGAAAGAAGAGAATACTTCACCGCAAATCCTTATCTTACCAGTTGGTTCACGGAGTGCTTTACACAAAGCACAACAATGAAATTTTGCTCAAGTGCCTAAAGGCTAAAGATTCAAAGAGAGTGTTATGTGACATGCATGATGAACGAGTCTGAGGTCACTTCGTGAGCAACAAAACTATGCATACATTCATGAGAGTCAATTTATACTGGCCCACATTGTTGAAAGATGCACACGCTTATTCCAAAAAGTGTTGATTTTATCAATGATGCACCGACAAAACTCGAAGGTCAGCAACCCTGATGCAGCCTGTTGCAGTGGATGAACCATTCCAATAACCGAGTTTACACATCATCGAGGAAATCTTCACCCATTTATCAAAGCAGCAATGCTACATTCTGATTGTTATAGAGGGAAGTAGTTCAACTCAAATAAGTCAACGACAAGGAAGTCATTAGCTTCCTTCAGCAGAACATCATCTCAAGTTTTTTTGTTCCTGTATCACTTATTTTTTACAATGGAATTTACTTCTCTTCCTTGAAATTGTATGATTTCTCATTGCAATATGGTATTGTGCTTAAACATTTAGTTAACTAATACCAATGGAGAAATGGTCTTATTAAATCAAAAAACAAGAATCTCATTCAGATCATCAAAAATAACATTTACTCTGAGCAAAAATACTAGCATTCCACCCTCGTGAATGCACTTTGGGCTGAGTAAGTGTCACCCAAGCCTTCTATGAACACATATCCATACTTCCTTGTATAGGGTAAAGAAGCCATCCTTCCACCCAATATCTACTTGCCTTCTCTTCAGTTATCCCAAGAATCCCAAGGCAAGTTGTGTATATTGATTCAGCGTATGATGGACACATTACACAAGTTACATGAAGAATGAATGAAAGAAAAAGAAAAAAATCACTCCACCAAAATTGTATCAAGAGATGGCTCAATCGTAAGTCTACAAAGAACACTAGCTTCGATGTGGGTGACTTAGTCTTGAAATGGGATAAACCCCATGAAGATAAAGGTAAACACATGAAGTTCCAGTCTCTATGGATTGGTCCATACACGGTTCACGAAAAACTTGGCCAACACATGTATTGCTTGCAATCACTTGACAGGAGGATTGACAACCTTCCTGTCAATGGCCAAGATTTAAAATGATATTTTCAATGATCTGGGGCCATGCCCCACCTATGTACATAGCATGCTTATTGTTGGTATGTTTCTTTGATTTTTTGTCTATTGTTTTACTATACTATTTTTTCTTTGTATTTCTTCGCTTTGTTTTAGTTTTCTTGTCATTTTGTTGTTTTGTAAATAATCGTTGTCCTATACTATGTTCTAGCTATTGAATAAGTATGTGGCTAGGTTTAAAGAGCCTTGTGACACTGCAACACTTGGCTAGTCCTACGTTCGTCTTATCTATGCTTGGTTGTAACTTTTGGCTGATGAATCCTAGATGGAAAATACAAATCGTCTATAAGGGAAGCTCTGGTCAAATCATGAACTTGTGTCAAAACTGGGAAACCCCATACCCGTACTCAGTCTTATGCTTTGTGTGTTCACGTTTAATCCAATAAGTAGGGGTGAAATCTAAATGAGAAAACATAAATCATAGGTCTTACATGCTTCTCTAAAGGAACAACCTCCTCTACTCTCAATAAGTCGGTATCCCTCTTTCACCCCAAATATAAATATGTGCCAATGCACAATCCTCTTTCAAATATACAAAGGTGAAAGAAGAGAAAGGCTTCCTGCATAGAGAGTTGAATCAGGAAACTCCACCGGGGTACTAACCAGGCCTGTTGGCAATGGATAAATGATTGTGTTCTTGCATGACTCCACCGGGGTACTATCCAAGCTTGCTGGCAACGAAGAAACACAAGAGATGAAAACATATACTCTGCAAATCTTAAGCTTGTGAACCAAACTACCCTTCCCGATTTTGAAACACTATGATCTAGAAGAGAATATTGTTGTGTTTGACTAAGATGGTACAAGGTGAACCATGTCTATCCATGGGGTAAGTGGGGAAGCGAAAGTAACATGCACAATGAATCAATACTTCTTGAAAGGTTAAGACCTTTGCTGTAAATGAACTGAAATAGAGAAGTTCGTATTCAACTAGTGTGTCGCCAAGTGTTGTAGCACCTTCAACACCCTCCAAAATTCTGGCCTGCATCTAAATTTTGGAGCCTTCTTTGGTTTTATCCCTTCATGTTCACAAATACTCGGGCTCATCCAAAGAGTTTTGGTCGAGTCTTCACACTCTTTTTTCTAGATCGATCACCGATCATATTTTGGCATGTTGATTGCTATGTCATGCTTGCAAGTTTGTTCTCACAATTTTGAAGGTCTGACTTTGTGTGTATGAGTTGTTTTTTCTTGATCGACATTGGTTGCACTCACACACAAAGTCATAAACACTATCGCACAAGTATCATCACAGTCGTTTGGAGATATATTTCAATTGTCGTACTTGTTGCTCTTAACCTTTGAGTCAGTCTCATTGAGCACATGTTTTCTTATTGCTTTGAGGTGTCTTGTCGTCGAGTCATGCTAAGTGTGTGATCACATTGTCATGTATGCACAAGTACACTTTCTTTCAAACTTAGTTAATTTTCCCCAAAATCTGTCCACTAGACAACCATACATTAATTAGACCTGATCTCAGTGACCTTGAACTACTACCTAGAACTATGTAGAGCTTGATATTGTCCTCCATGTAGCCTACACTATGCAATTATGGAAATGAGCCAGCTGACTGACTCCCAAAACTGTACGAAAGTTGTCCCAGAACTGGATCTAGTCTGCGCTTCCCACAAGATCTCCCATCAAGCTTCCCGCTAGTCAACCAGAGAAATAAATTGAGCTGTGAAAGAGGGTTGTACTGATCTCCAAAATTACACAGAGTTTTCCTCCACCTACCCTTCTTCCTGTCTTTGCAACTAGCCCAGGAATTACGTACAGATGTCCTTCACCAACCCTTCTTCCCTGCTTTGCAACCAACCCAAAAACTGCACAAAACCGTCAAGGAGGCTTCCCTGCTGACCTACTCTGCTCACTCAAAAAAACTCTGCAGATCTGGCTTCCACCAGCTCTTCTTCCTAGCTCTGCAATCCACCCAAAAATTATGCAGAAATTCCTGGGCTCGGAATGTCTCCCAAGATTATGCAATTTTGACTAGCAAATCCTATAGCATGATCTTGTCCTCCTCTGAAAAACTACGTAGATTTTTCTACTAGTGCCTCCTGTTGCCCACATTGACTACCCTAAAGAAATTGCATAGATCCTAGCTGGATGTCCTGCCTAGTGTTCCCCTTGAAAATTGTGCAGATTGGCCCAATAGCTCCCTGACACCCCACGTGGCCTTCCTCCCAGAAACTATGCAATTCAGCCTCTCACCTGGGTTTTTCCCCGAGATGTCATTGTTGTCCCGAATTGTGAAAATCTATCTCCCAGTGACATTTGGGCATTTTTTTCCCAACAGTGCTATGAAGCCTTACATCGCGGCCTCAGTTGTGCTCCCCGCAGTTTCAATGCCTTGTCCCTCTCCTGGTCACCTGTACTGAAATGGAAAACAATGCATCATGATAGACTAGGATATTCTTGGATTTGATTTTATCTCGTCATGAGTGGTTGTAGGAATAGGTACATCGATGAAACATGGCGCGACAATGAACGGGATGGAAAAGAGTCACATGCCAGAAGACTTTATCGTAGTTGAACGAACACATGAAGCACATCGAGCAAGTGAGTGTAAGGGACACATTCACATGCACCATAACGCAAAGACCAAGAACATCAAAGACCCCACACATTCTACCACGTGGAGGTGAAGACATATGACACCAAGAGCATACAATCATTCTGCAGCACAACAACTCGGCACAGATACCACAGTCAGCCAATACATGGCAACAGTGTCATGTCGAGTTGTGTCATGAGCTGTCTCAACCACATCACTACTATGGGCCATACTTGTTCTAATCAATGTAATGTAAAGTGGAATTCCAATATACCCACATATGAATTCAAAGAGTCATGTAAAGTCGAGAAGTCATAGGAAGTCAAACAGCCATGAGGGAAGTTGAAGAGTCACAAGGGTCAATTATGCCCCCCTTGGCTATATATATCCCCTCATTGTATGAGAAAAAGACTTTTCACCTTGGCTCCTCCCACATAGCCTTCAGAGTATGTAGTCCACTCTTTGAGGAGCGAGGAGTGGCTCTAATGTCCCACTACTGGGACTAGTGATGTATGGTGCACAGATGTGACTTGGATCTTTTGCTTAATTTAGAAGCCTATCCCAGACTAGCACGTTTTCACACATGTTTTGTATCCGTTTGTAAGACTATTATTTGAACATTTGTAACGCATGTTTTCTTAACCTATAATAAGATATTTGAACTACTTCGGTTATTTTCATACTCATATTGTTGAAGATGTGTTGTATTTTTTATCACTATTTCCCCGTCCATGTGCACTACCCCGTCAAAAATTAGACAGACCATCTTTGTTTTTTCTTGGTTTTAATGACCACCACCCCTGTGTGGACTATTACGTTGGATGGTATATGTGTTTTCCCTTGAAATTTGGTTTTCTCGACTACCGCATCCGCTATGGACTATTCTGATGCTGGACAAAATCCATGTTGTTGATCGCGTGTGCTTCTTCCTAGGTTGGGGTTATTCCCTCTCATTAACAGGCTCACTTTACCTCCCCGTTTTGACAGTAAGAGAACCCGGACATAGAATTACATTATGCACTCACCAGGCACACTCACCTTACTTTCTTGAAGTTACAAGCATAACACTCTCATGTACTGAACAACAAGAGCTAAGGAAAATCTCGAAGATAATGACAATCAGGCCACGTACAAGATGGGACTCATACACAAAATGGTGTGAGGTCTAGTTGGGACTTCATACCGGGGAGATCCTCTAAATGTTGGTGGGTCTAGCATTGTCAACAAGATGACAAGAACACATTAAGGGGGAGTATGTTGGAGTAACTTGTACTTGTGATTCCAAAAATAAAGCTAGTTAGAGATTGACCATAGGAATAATTGTTATGTTGTTAATTAAAATGAAATATTGAGTTTTATATAACTTTTATGATTGGAGGTAGTTGTACACTAAATGTAATATAAGATTACATAATCTAAAGAATTTCTGCTTTGATACTTTATTACTCTCTCAATCATTTACTTCTTATTCTTCATACTTATTTGGATGTGAGTTTATTTCAAACACTTAAACAACAATTTATTAATAGACTTCAATTCAATGCTCAATTTAATGAGAAAAACACCAAATATTGCATGGATAAAATGATATGATGAGAAAAAATTGTTTTATACTAATATTATTCATTGAAGTGTTGGTGCTCTGCGCTATATATATATATATTATTGTGTCGAGAGGTGCATTCTACAATCCAGTATGACCTTGATGTGTAAGTATGTCGCGTCCTCAAAAAAGAATAAAAATAATTTTCACTAATGTTGGCCAAGCTTAAATTATACATTATTTTTTAATCTTATTAGTGCTCTAATATTAATTATTAAAATATAATTATGCATTTGAATGGATAGTAAATTATCTCATGTGTTTAATAGTTCCTTTATCATATAAGTGAATTCCAATGGATCATAAATTTACCTTTAACGAAAAAATTTACCACATTAAAATTCCAAATTAGGTTAAATTTTAAACATTTTTACTCTTTACTAAAGTGAGTATCATTTCTTAAATCAAAGGAAAAGGGTTAATTCAACACAAAGAATCAAAAATCTTGCTCCAAATTTTTTTAATATTTATTTTAACTAAAAAAATGTAAAATGAATCTTTAAAAGGAAAATCTATATCCTAAGGATATATTAAAATCTTTAAGGACATAAATATTTCCACATCAAAGTTGTAATATTTGAAAATATTAATTTGATGTAATTTTAATATAAATTTCGTTATCATGCCATATAAAAAAATATCATTAAACTAATAATTCATATTATAATATTAATATTAGATTTAATATTAATATTAATATATAATAATACTAATATTATCAAATTTAATAACTTTGCATTAATGCAATATTAAATTTCATATAATATTTAATTTGTTATATTATGATATATATTAACTCTACATATATATGGAGGGAAGAACAAAGACATAGAGTGATAGAGGTGGAGAGATAGGGGGAGTGACAAGGGAGAGGAGGAGATATAATGAAGGAGAGGGAAGAGGAGGAATGAAGAGAGAGAGAGAGAAAGGAGTGAGAGGGGGAGAGAAGGGTAAGAGAGAGAGAGCGTGGGAGACACAAAGATGGAGGGGGGGAGAGGGGGAGAGAGATAGTGACAAGGTTGGAGGGCAGAGAGAAATGGAGAGATAGATAGAGAGAGAGAGAGAGAGAGAGAGAGAAGTGACAAGGTTGGAGGGAAGAGAGAGAGAGAGAGAGAGAGAGAGAGAGAGAGAGAGAGATATGGTGGGAGAGAGACGGATGTAGGAGAGAATGGGAGAGTGGGGAAGGACTAGAGTGAGAACTTGAGAGAGAGGAGGAGAGAGGGATGGACAGAGAGATGGAGTTGGATGGGGAGGGAGGGAGTGAAGAATAAAGACACAGAGAGAGAAAAGTGGATAGAGAGAGAGAGGGAGGGAGTAACAAGGGAGAGATGGAGGGAGAGTTTATATGTTTTGGGGTGAGATAGAGAAACAAAGAATGAGATATAGAAGGAAGGGGGCATAGAAGGAGAGAGGAGAGAGGGAGGGAGATAGTGACAGAGTTGGAGGGTGACGAGAGAGAGGGGAGATAGAGATAGGTGGGAAAGAAAGGGATAGAGAGGAAGGAAGAGAGAGAGTGTATGAGAAAGAGGAGAGTGGGAGGGGGAGAGAGGGAGTTGGAGGGGGGAGAGAGAGGTAGGTAAGAAGAAAGACATAGAGAGACAAAGGTGGAGAGACAGAGAGAGGGAGTGATAAGGCAGAGAGAGAGGGAGAGAGGAGAGCGGGAGGGAAGAGAAATAGAAGGGGGAGAGAGCGAGAGGAAGATGGAGGGAGAGATCAATAGATATGGAGAAAGAGTGTGTATACTTTGGGGGTGATATAGAGAGACAAAGAAGAGGCAGAGGAAGATAGAGATATAGATGAGAGCTGAAGAGAGGGAAGAAGAGAGAGTTAGAGAGAGGGAGGGAGGGATAGATATGTGTGTGTGTGTGTGTGTGTGTGTCTTTGGGGGGTTGAGATAGATAGACAAACAAGGATAAATGAAGGGAGATATAGATATAGATGGAGGGGGAAGAGTGGAAATAATATTTCTTGCACAAGATGCATTGGTTTAAGTGTAGATGATGATTTATAATCCTATTTGATTTCTAACACTAGATGAATTGATTTCAATGTAGATGTTGATTTCTAATTATATTTGGTTGTGTGCACTAGGTGCGTTGATTTTAGTGTATATGTTTATTTCTAATTCTAGTTGATTTCTTGCTCTAGATGCATTGATTTCAGTGTAGATGGTGATTTCTAATCCTATTTGATTGCTTGCACTAGATGCATTGATTTCAATGTAGATGGTTATTTCTAATCCTATTTGATTGCTTGCACTAGATGCATTGATTTCAGTGTAGATGTTAGTTTATAATTATATTTAATTGCCTGCACTAGATACATTTATTTCAGTGTGAATGTGGATTTTTCTAATCTTATTTGATTTTTTTCATTAGACACATTAATTATAGTGTAGATGTTTTATAATCCTATTTGATTGCTCACATTAGATGGATTGGATATTTTTAATCTTGAAACTATAAATTATTAAAAATATTTTTCAATATTAGATGGAGGGGAGAGAGGGGGAAGAATATTTCTTGTGCTAGATGCATTGATTTTAGTGTAAATGATGTTTTCTTAGATTTATATTCAATTTCTTGCACTTGATAAATTGATTTCAATGTAGATGTTGATTTCTAATCCTATCTGATTGCTTGCTCTAGATGCATTGATTGCATTGTAGATGTTGTTTCTAATCCTATTTGATTGCTTGCACCGAATGGATTTATTTCAGTGTAGATTTGGATTTCTAATCTTATTTGGTTGCTTTCACTAGATGCATTGATTTAAGTGTAGATGTTTATTTCTAATCTTATTTAATTACTTGCATTAGATGCATTGATTGAGTGTAGATGTTTTCTAATCTTATTTAATTGCTTGCATTAGATGTTAATCTTGACTTGTGGACTTTTAATAAAAAATATTTTCAAGATATATTTAGTAATACCTAAAAGGACAATGTCAAGAATTAATTAGTTGTTAAAAGTTGTGATACCTAGAATTAAAATGAGATAGATGCGCAAAATCAATCCTCCCGCAAAGTGCAAATTAATCCTTGGCAAGATCATCTCACTTATACATCACCAACTAATTATTAATAGACAATTATATATATTCAAAATTACTAATAGATAATTGCATAGAATAATATATTCATAATATTTACAAGAGTAAAAGATATATTTATAAACATTCAAAACAAATCAAAATATTCTTGAAGGAGATGTGATAATTGTTTGGAGAAACAAATAATATAAATATTTTATAATTCTAGCCACTCATTAAAAAATAAATTCAAAAATACATTATTTCTTGATTTTGATGATCAAAATATTGTTGAAGGAAATAAATTATTTCAAACAATAACAAAGAAAAAAAAGTATTTCAAGAAGCAATCTTGATCCAATAGATTATTAAAACTATGCTTCAAGATATATTTAGTAATACCCATAGGGACACTATTGAGAATTAATTAGTTGTGAGAAGTTGTGTACCTAAAAATTAAATGAAATAGATGTGCAATATCAATCCTCCAACAAACTATTTACTACATTGTCTCTCTTCTTCCTCACCAACTAATTACTAATAAACAATTACATACACATATAAAAATATAACACAACAATTGTTTCGAAAACATTATCATCCAAATCCAAACACATAAACACACAAACCACTCAAAGCATCCAAACATAGATGTACAAATCATTCAAGGAAAACAACACACACTAAATTAAAGAAGAGAATGATATGATCATGCCAAGCAAAGAAAACATAATGTTAATTTTGAAGTTAATCTCAAACACATACATAATAATGATAATCTAAAATGTGACACTGTTTCCCTCAATTGAAACTAGCTTAGATCCATCTAACATTGGATATCTAACATTGGATCTATCATGTGGTCAATAGAGATCAAATCCCTCGAGGTGCAAACATTTCCTCAAATCCTACACTCCAAAAAGAAAGATTACATCTCGATAGATTTGATCCCTCTAAAATCATAATAAATCCGATGTTAAATGAATCTAAACTAGTATTATATTATAAAAAAACACTAACACTTCAATTAACATTATATACTTCAATGAACCAACAATATATGTGTATGGTACGTGTTATGTGTGCCAATCACGCTTACGTGATACCTATAGAAAACTGTATTAGGCTATTAAAGTGCTTCGTAATGTACTAAGTTCCATCCACGCTGCATAGGTAAAAGTATGTGGTAAAGCCTTTCGCTATTTGTAGAAAACGTCTCGAGCCCAAAGTGATTAAAGTAATTGGTAGGCGAAGTTCATTTTCTTCTTTCTAAAATATTTGCCGTTTAATTTATGTAGAGTAGGCAGAGTGAAGTTGGAAAAAAAAAATGATATTTCCTATTTTATTCATGAGATTACATATGTTGTTAAAAATTTATACATATTCAACTTTTAAAGGATAAGGATTCTGAAAACCCGTTTCAAAATAAGCCATACTCATAAAAAAAAATGAAAAAATATAACGCTCTTTAATACAATGGTTAAATGTCAATTGAATGGCCAAACACGAAAGGACTAGAGTCGTAAAATTATTTTCGGGAAAATAGTCTTTTTTTTAATAGGTAAGCTAATTGTGAGACTTTTTGGAAAGGCTGGCCAATGGATTCTACGCCTATCTCATTGAGGTAATAGTGCTGATCACTCCCTTTCCCTATCGTCTATCTCCGGTGGCTTCCTCCTGTACCGTGGATTGATTATCACCAAAACCAATTATATTATTCCCATGATGCATCTGAACTACCCCATATCTCCATATGAACTTTACGTTCAATGAGTCATGTTTTAAATTTAATCAACGAACGAAAGCTCTTTGAATTTTCCTGCCCATTCTTACCTTTTGAATTTGTAGGCGCACGCTATTTGTTTTTAATTTGCATATAATAGTTTAATATGGGGAAGGGGAAAAGGGATAAAATCCCACCACAGGCTAATCCAACAATTATTTCTACCATATTTGAGGACAGGAATGTTCCTATGCATTAACAAATGGAAGCAAAGGATTTCAATCCTCGTCTGTGTTTTCTTGTGGTCCTCCATGAATCGTGGAATGATCTTCCTTTGGAAAATTGCTTTAGGCTCCTCCGTCTATCATACAGGTTTTTGATGTCCCAAGATTTCTCTTCTCAGGAGGTTCAGAGTTCGAACGCAATCCAAAACGGAATGGAATTAAGGTATCATAATTTATTCAAAGTGGAGCTCCATGAAATAGAGAGTCTCAAGAAGGCATACATGAAACCATCCCAGGAATGAAAGTGCTCTAGTGAAATCTGTGGCCATCTTACTCTATTAGGATGTAAAGTAATGATCAGTTTATGGGAGATGAGATTGACAAATCACTCAGCAGTTTCAACTTTCCATGTGTAGGGTGTCCATCAAAATCGCCACTATTCTATCTTATTGCTTTGGTAATATACATGGAGTAAATTTTACCTCTTTTCGTTGATTTAGCTTTTTTTTTTAATATGTAAATATAAAAATAAATAAATAAAAATATTCTAATTTTCCTTTTACAATTACAAATAATTGGCACTTTGCAAGGGCATAAAAAATGTATTATCTCTTTGTTACGTTGTCTACACTAAATATTCTTTACTTATTTTGGTTTATTTTATAGAAATTTATTTTAAATTACACAAATTATTTTTGGTTTAGGAAATTATAATTTAAAATATTAGGATTTTTTAATATACAGTTTGATTAATAGACTATTTTCCAATATGGTTGATATATGCCGATAGGCCAACTGATTATTAATAACTATTTAAATATTAACAACCGTATTATTTATATATATATTATTTTTTTTTGTAAATTGAGTATGTCTATTACTATAAACAGAATATATACAGCAAATACATCCTGATTTCATCCCGCCCCGAAGGGAAACCGGGCATCTTGATCATCCAAAAAATGTCAGATTGAAACAAAAATTAGCTGTTTGCCACTATATCAAACCATTTCCAGGTCTATTACTATATATAAGCTCCTACTATAGTCTACGAAGATCTTCCTATTCATCAAGATAAACATATGCTGCATGCCTAAAGTAACCAAAAAGATCAAAAATTCCAAAGAACCAGGAACTTGCCGAAATTCTACTTGTCTGGGCGAGCTTGCTGTCCTTTCTCCTGTTTTACCATAACTCCACTGGCCACACGCTGGTTCTGTAAGTCCTCCAGCCTTTTTTCCTAAAGTAGCATGGTAATAACAATGTCTTTCAGCTCCTTTTTCACATTTGGAAGGCCTTGGACCATTTCTGCCATCTCCCTAGCAACTTGCTCTAAGGCTTTTGCCATCAGACGTTTCATAACCCAATATAAATGGAGGGACTGCTTATATAGGGTCATTCTGCCCCTGGTATGGCCAGGATCAGGCATAATGGCAGCCCCTTCTTCCATTTCCTCTTCTGACTGAGCCTGGATCGCGTCTTCCTCCCAGTGCTCCATGATCTTCCTGACTTTTGTATTGGAGTTTTCTCTGTAATCCTTCTCTGCCATTCTAATTCTATCACTAATCGTCTGTCTGGGCTTCCTGGAGTCATCGCCCGCCGCATGCGTCTCTTCCGGTTCCTGGGTGGGGCTACCTTGCCGGCCCCTCCGGCTTCTTCCCTCTGCCACCTCCCTACGCTTACGACCTCCTCGGCCCCTTCGGCCTCGACCCCGCCTTCCTTTGCCTCGCTGGCCTCCTCTGCTCCTGCCACCAAGACGGTCCCTCTCAGGCTCATTATCCTCACTTTCCTCACCCGGCAGGCATTTCCAGCGGTTCCGCCAGACTTCCTCCTCCTGAAAGTCATGCTGCTCTTCATTATCCTCTTCAGAGATTTCCACGCACTGGTCGTGCATATTCCCTTCTGCATTAACCTTGTGTTTGCCTTTCAAATCCGCCGGACTTTTCTGCTGGAAATCATGCCTCCCGCTTCTCAGCCACCTCCTTCCGCTTGTGCTGCCTTCTCCTTCCATTACCCTGTTTTCTCTGCACCTTCCGCCTCGCGTCTTCCTCACGGTGACAGGCCCAGACCGCCAATGCACTACCGAAACATCAACCAAAAACCGCTTTTTTTCCCCTCGGATAGACCCAACTCCACAGCACACCAGGTCGCTGTAATCAGCAGGTTTGCAATTCTCTCGGCCCGTTATCCCTCTCTTGCTCCCTGTTTTATCTCCACCCGTCCTGGTAGAAACATAATTATGGTTGTATCTGTATCTGTTCCCACGGTTCATCTCATCATGGTGCGACCTACTCACTGTCTTGCCGTCCCATCCGGTGCTCCGGCCACCTGCTATACTGAGCCTCTGTGTGACCTGATTTCCTTGCCAGCCGCTCCCCCTGCCAACATTTATCCTTCCTTGATTAATCTTGATTACACCTTCGAACGTGCACCGCCGAGACATCACTTTACCCCCTGCCAGGTCAGCCAGCCCGATCGGGCGTTATTTATATATATATTATTATATGAATATTATATTAATATTAGAATAATAATATAAACTCATAATAATATTATTAATATTAATTAATTAGATTATCATTATATTATTCAAGAAATAAAATAATATAATTATTATTATATTATTATAATAATAATAATATAATAATAATATTATATTATTATTATATTATTATAATAATTATACAAATATAATTTTTTTTGCTAAGGCAAGAG
Organism: Pinus taeda; assembly: GCA_000404065.3. NCBI lineage: Eukaryota > Viridiplantae > Streptophyta > Pinopsida > Pinales > Pinaceae > Pinus > Pinus taeda. The sequence goes on along the minus strand of APFE030825020.1, from coordinate 211,744 downwards.
TCGTACCTTCATTGTCATTAAAACAGAAAATAATTTACATAGATTACAACCATCCAAGAGGAACCATGGACCAGGGAAAAACAACCACCCAACAACCAAGGGCAACAAGTTAAGGGTATAAACCCTGAACCCTCCCAATCAAAACAGTGAAAACCCTCAAGTGCTCGCCCGTACCAAGGCTAGTCATCCAACTCACTAATAACCGAAAGGGGGACTAACACTCAAACCAAAGAAATAACCAAATTAAAACTAAAATCAGTGTTGAAGCCTTTAATCGCCATCCTCAAACACCCTGCCTGATCCAACGGTGGAGGAAGAAATCGTAGTGCCAAGGAGCCTGATGGTTAACTCTGTGGACCCACTGACAAGCACGATGAGTCCTAGCTATTGATCTCCATGCTTGATCCGACGACCCAGGATCATATCGCATGGGCCTAAAGCACTGCAAGTGAGCGTGCGATGAGGGTGGTATTCGTACCCACCCCACTGCCACATGTAGCGACTTGAGTGGGATCGCTCCCAAAACTTAAAAACCACTTTCTGCTTGAAAGGCGCCCAATGACCAGAAAACCACTTAGCGGGCAGAATTACATCCTTGTGAAGAGAAGCAAGGAATCCTGACCACCACGAAAGCCCGGAAACACCATCATCGAAATGTCATGCCCGATCCACCGGTGGAGGAAGAAATCGCAGTGCCAAGGAGCCTGACAGTTAACCGTGTGGACCCATTGACAAGCATGAAGGATCCTGACCGTAGATCTCCCAAGTTTGATCCTACGGCAGAGGAAGATATCGCAATGCCGAAAAGCCCACCTCCTAACTGTTAACACCCAGGTTGTTCTCTTTGATTCCTAAGAGAATACGGCCGGGGTAACCACTAACCAATCTTTGGGCTACAGCTTCTAGCCTAACTGTAGTCAGAGAGGGCTCTCTCTATAAGGTTTGTCACTACTTTCAGTGAGGGTTTTAGGCTAGCTATGAGATGAGTTTTTTGGGTTGTTTCTGTGTTTGGTTGGGAGGATGCTTCTGGTTTCTTTAAAGTATATCAGCAGGTGAGATTAATCCATTGGGCAATGGGGTCTAGGACGGTTTTCTCTTGAGATCTTGATTTTGGTGAGGGAAAACGCTATAGGGCCTGTGTGCATTTCATGAAACAAAAGGTAAATAGTGAGAGTGAGGTGAAAACAACCAGCAGAGAGCAACTAAGATTCCTTTACCTAAGTTGTATATTGTAAAAGAGGCTTGTTATCTAGGAGCAATTACTTGAATTCCTAAAACAACGATGCACTGTGATGATCTAGTATTAAAGGTAGCAGTGAAGAATTACGCTTTAAATACCTTATCAGAAGAAAACACATAAGATAGCTCAGATTGAGCTCAGGGTAGCCAATGACCAAGTCCTGAGATTATTCTTTTTCCTTACTATCTAGATTTTCAAGTGTATAGAAAACATGAAAGAGATATGGAATAACAGGGAACGCAGGTGAAATAAAGAGTCATGAGAAAAACTTATTGAGCCACGCTATGCACAGGAATCCTGCAACTTTGAGCCACACACCATCAAGAGATCAAGAGACAAACATCTTTGAAGAAATTCCACTGTCTTTTGTATTAACTGTCTGAGAGTTTGCAATATCAGAATAACAGAGAAGATATCAAGAGAATTTCTTACATCCGGAGTCCAACCCCTCTAAACAAACGCGAGGGGGAATATATAGAGGTTACATACAAAAATATCTCAGCTATGGAGTCATCTGAGAGGAAAATATCTCTTACACTTGTACAGGGGAGTAGATGAGAAGTTATTGTAAGTATAAATGATTCTTAAAAGCTCTTAACTTCTGTCAGGACAACCTTTTGACCTTTGGGCGCTCCGGGGTTAGCTACGCGGCTTTATCATAAATGTAGCATGAAGTGTTCTGCCACTTTGATTTTTGTATCTTCTTGGCCCTGCCACCTGTACCTGCTGATGCTGCTGTTGATGCCGAGTACCTGTGCTGAGTTGGCTCAGCATCTTTATGCTTGCTCTCATGGCTTTGTCCACCTGTAGATGCAATATTGACTGTATTGCTGAAAAAAGATTTAATTCTTCAGCTTTGGTTCAAAAGTAGCTTTATTAAGTCCTGCCATGTGTCGTGAGGGGGAAGTTGATGCCTCAAAATTGACCCTAAGGTCTCATCAGCTTCTGTGTACTTATAGAAATGAGGAGGCTCATCAAACAGATGTGCTACTTCATTTTTAATAAAAAACAAATTATCTAATTTTTCAAAAAGAGCCTGTCCTATTAGTGGGCCTGTTGAAGATGACCCAGGAGCCTCAGCAATCTGAATTGCTACAAAAGTGCTTACCCGCTTGATGTATTTTTCATGAGAGAGTAGATTTCCTGATTCTACCAAGTTGGGAAGCCCTTTGTCCTGCAGGGCTGTGAACCTATTCTGGAACTTATTTATATCTGCCTATATATCATGGATTTTCCTGTCCAGTGTTTGAATTAGGTTCTTCATTGTTGTGGTTTTTTTGATTAGGGAAATGGTTTCAGTTCTATTAGCAATTCCCATTTTTATCAGCTGAGAACCAGTCCTGTAATTTAGGACCTCAATCATCCTGGGGGCAAGGTCTGCCATGCTGCCAAGGGCGTTTCTTGCTCTGTGTAACTCTTTCCTTGCCCTACCAAGGAGTCCTATTTGTTCATATATAGCCTCAATGTACTCCCACTGATTAGTGATTGATTGTCCAATGGCAGTCCAAATCACTTGCTTGATTTCTGCTGTCACTTTCTCAAAGTTGAGCTGCTTTTCCAGCTCTGCAATTGTCTTTTTTAGGGTTTTTACTTCCCTCTCCCTCTCAGCCACATTTTGCTTAGACTTATCATATTTCTCTTCTATCTTGGCTAAGCTGTCCTTGGCTTGATTTAGCTCTATCATTTGAGACTCCAGCACCTGGAGTTCTTGCCTTAGTTTTTGCATATCCAGGCTCTCGGCCTGCTCTGTTGGTGGTGCTGTGGTGGCTGGCTCTGTTGTAGCTGGAGTTGTTTCTGATGCCTGTTGCTTTGGAGGGATGTCCTTTTTAGGGGTCTCCTCGAGGTCTATTGTCTCTGTGGGTCGTTTGGAAGACTGCCCTGGTTCTCTCCTCTGTAGAGCTGCTTCTAGGGTAGTCTTTGTATCCTGCAGCTTTTGTTGGGTGTCAATCAGTTCCTTATATAAGGTCATTAGCAGTGCAGTGACATCCTTTTCTCGTCTCTGTTGGGCAACTTCATCTGTTTGGGGATGTAGAGTTGGAGGGATCTTCATTTTCTTCTTGATTGCAGCTACATCTGCATCCCTTAGTTTAAGGACCTCCTGTATGGCCTTAACATCATTGGGATCATGCCCAAACTCTATAATTATTTCTTCCAATGCCTTGATCCTGTTGTCTTTGGCTTGAGAGGATGCCCTTTCCAACTCAAGCTGAGCTGCAGTGTTATTCAAACTATTTTGCAGCCTATAATTGATCAAGGTCTTGTCTGCCAAGGTGGCATAGACCATCTCACCCGTCTGCTTATGGAGCTCGATCTGGTCTAAGGGTGGATGTCCTTTGCAAGGACTTCTAAGTTTGTCCTTATATAATCAGCAGTTGTTTGAGGTTTCTGTACTGTAGGGGCAAAATGGCTCATTGTCATCTTGCCTTCTTGCACATCAAAGGCAGCCATTAGTCTTTGTTGGTTTGGAGGAGCCATATTCAACAAATGATTATAGAGCTTAATCTTGATTGGCTCACTTCTCCTCTTAGCGTCCTTGAACTGCTCCTTTATGCTTGCAGCTGCACTCTTTTCTTGTCCTGAGGAGCTGACCTCCCCAAGTGCTGCCCTATCTTGCTCTTGATGCAATGAGCTGGCAGAGGTCTCAAGGCTTTGCATTTCTTCTTCCGAGAATGGATTGAGCCTCTGCCTTTTGTCTGGTCCTTCTGTGAGAGGGGTCTCCC
>APFE030825020.1:181673-195412 GCA_000404065.3 Pinus taeda | reverse complement strand
ATTACAGCTCTCTGTGATGGATCATAACAACTGGCACATAAATAGATGAGGTCAGGGAATTGTCTGACTTGAGGCATTTTAAAGGTTGGCAGAGAAGACTCCCAAATTCCTAGGATATCTATCCCATCTCTGTGCCTAGCCCTGAACTCATCTAGTAGGTGAATATGAAAGGTGCATCCTTGTCTGGAGTCTTCTGAGATTTGATAATCTAGATCAGCAAGGTCTTGCCAGTCTAGCTCTCTCTGTGGAGCATTTAGAGGAGTGACATCAAGGGCTGCAGGGGTATCCATGTCTGATTCAGATAATCTCTGAAATGCCGGGTATGATGCTTGAAACAGTGAAATTGAGGGGAACTGAGCTTAACAGGGTTGGTGCACAGTCAAGGATAACAATGCTGGGCCTTCTGGGAATGGCTTTCAGCGGTGGGAAAAACCTCCTTTGTCGATTTGGGAGTAATGCAGGAAGTCCACGGTTGCGCGAACAGGGTAGGTTTTCAGCAAAAATTTTAGTCTATCCGAGGTTTCCACCGATATATTTCAGCTCTAACTGTTTGAATAAGGGCAGGATACAGTTGGTTTATCGGTGGAATTTCAGTTTAATGGCCTTTTGTGGTGGTTTTTACAAGAAATTTACGAAAAACCAGTTCAGAGGAGGACGAAGGCTCAAATACCTGTTTAACAATGGCCTGGACTGAAGAAATGGCTGGGTTTGCGCGCTGGATTCTTTGAAATTGGTCGCGGGCTGGCTGGTGGCGCAGGCGTCGTGAATCACATGCAGACAACAGAGCAGTATTTTTTCTGAAAATATGAGAAAATTGCGAAAAACGGCGAAAATATGGCTTTTTGGTTTTATTGGCGCACTTTTTGGATGACGTCAGCATGACGTCATCAAGGGGGCCCGGGTTGGATGACGTCATCATGACATCATCGGATGACGTGGCAGTCAACGACAGATCCACGGGGGCGATGAAGTGGCGACCACGTGGGCGAATGACGGACGAGGGGGGAAGAAGTGGTGATGACGTGCATGGCAGCATGGCGCAGACGTGGGCGAGACAGGTGTCGTAATATCGGAACCGGCCCTGTACGGTGAAGGAGTTGTCAGACGTTGCTCCGATGCGATTTGGGAGTGACAAGTGTCCCCGCGTGACGCTCGCCTGACGCAAGCGTCTGACAGATATCGGAAGGTATCTGTCAGACATGTAGGGTCCTCCGATATTCATGTGGGCCGTCGATCTGGAGGCGCGCGATCCAACGGCTGTCGGGCGCCCAACCTGCACAATCTGTAACTGCTGCGTTTATTAACTTCCGGACGTCAGGATTTCCCGAAATCAACGCCCGCCGTAGATCTGGATCTGGCGCCATCTGACGGTCATCAGGCGGGTAACTTGCACGGGAAATATTGGCCGGCGAGCGGGTATTAAAAATCACTAATTCTTTGGCAATTAGTGACCGGCGAGCCCCTCCCTGTGTTAAATAATTTCTCGGGGGATTTTTATAATTTTCTATGCAAAAGTGTTTTAATCGACCAACCTTAGGAAAAATGAAATTTCGGGTTTTATACAAGGTTTGGACATAAATTTTCACGAAGGCAGAAACTATAGGGGAAAGGGGTCCAAATGGTTTTTTATCAAGGTGAAAGGGTAAACTGGCTCCCGACCTTAGGATAAGGCGGGGGAGGAATAATTTCATAATGTTTCCGCCCTTTGGGTGATTTTTATGGGTTTTAAAGGTTTTTCAAGGTTTTTTCAAGGTTTTCCAAGGAAAAATGGAACTTTTGGGTAGGGAAACTGGTGGAGATGGAGCAAAGGTGGAACATGGGTTCTTGACCTTGACCAGGTGTCAATTCAAGTCCCAGGAAGAGAACATTATGGCTATAGTGCCAAGGAGGGGATATTTATGCATTGTGGGGTTTATACACCATGGTGTTTATAGTAATAGGGATAATGGGGTACAGGGAGCTAAGTAGTAGAGTTAGTTGTTAACATGGAGGGAACATATGAGTGAGGGCTAGTTCAACCAGGTTTTCTTTGAAAATAACTTGAAATCAGGAGTAGATCAAATTGAAAAGATTTTTGCACAAGAAATGTGGCTTGTAAAGCCATAAGAATGTAACAAAGATATAAACTTTTGTGCTCTGTTCAGCTTGGGAAAGGGAGTTAGTGATGATTGATATACAAATGAGAAACAAGGGAGTTAGTCATGCTCCAATGTGTTGCCTTTCTTGTAGATGTTTCATCACCTTTGGTCTTGAAAGAGACAGCACTTCTGCAACCCATCTACCTACCCAACTAGGTCTAGCCTAAAATTTTTTGTTCCTTTTGGAGGGTGCATTTGGACTTGCAAACCCTTTGAATGCCTTTTCTTTCATTGCTTTTTTGCTTTCCTTTCCTATTAATACAACCCTTATTCCTTCCAAGGTCCCAGATTAAGCAGTTGGGAACCTTAGTTTCTCTACCTAGCTACTGATCTGCCAAGATTAAACAGTGTGGACAGATTTCATTCTCTATTCTACAACATAAATTTAAAACATGGCATGATCCAGATTAGGCTGTTGAATCATCCATAAACTTTGTTAACATGCAGGCCTAGACGTACCTTTTCTTTCTTTTTGCAAATATGGAACCTTTGTGGCAGCAAAATGGAGCATATTTGGCACTTATATTTGCCAATCATGAAATATGAAACCTATTGGTATAGGTATCCAACACTAACCACATGGACCCACTGACATGCATGATGAATCCTAGCCGTCGATCCTCTGTGCTTGATCCAACAACCCAAGATCATATCGCACGGGCTTAAAGCACTGCAAGTTAGCGTGCGATCGGGGTGGTATTCGTACCCACCCCACTGCCACATGTAGCGACTAGAGTGGGATCGCTCCCAAAACTTAAAAACCACTTTCTTCTCATAAGGTGCCCAATGACTAGAAAACCACTTTGTGGGTGGAATTACGTCCCCGTGAAGAGAAGCAGGGAAATCCCAACCATCACGAGAACCCGAAATTCGGCTTCTCACTCCAACCCCTCTACACCCATTGATGAACCCCTGTAAAGTACAGTCCCAACCCTCCGGCCAACTACCCAGGCAGCAGGATCTACCAAGCAACCAAAGAAGGGTAAAAATGAGGAAAAAGCAGCAACTCATATTGAAACCAATATATCTAGCCAAAGCCTCCATAGCTTTGTTGCGATACACCACCATATCTTCATCAGCTTGGCAGGCACACTGTTCCTTTAGTCTATTCTGAGACAACCCCTGCCAACCCATCACTACTCCGCTAATGGCACAATTCACTCCTTGGTTGGCCAATAAATCTGCCAGTTTGTTAGCTTTCCTTCGAACATGATTAAGACTTACCGTGTGTAGGCTCATGAGGTGGAGATGGATTCGTTGAAAGACCTAGATCAACCTTCAATGTTTTGAAACCTTCTCTAGCCCCATGCCCTAGATGATTCTTTTGACTGAGTTAATGATTAGCTCAGAGTCAACTTTGATAATCACATTTCACTAATTATCCTTCACTAGGATTTCTAAACATTGCTCCATAGCCATTAGTTCTGCCATGTTGTTAGTGGCTCTGCCTAAATGGCAATGGAGGATGGAAATACTAGTACCCGATTCATCCCTTAACACTCCTCCAAAGCCAACAATACCCGGGTTGCCTTTAGAGGCCCCATCAATGTTATACTTCAGAAAGCCCTGAGGGGGAGGATACCAAAAGTCCTGCTTAGTTTCCATTATCCTAACCTTTCTGTCCAGGCGTTGGGGAAGAAGCCCCTGCATGCCCAACTGTTTGAGAATTCTCATTTCAGCATCTGAAGGAGGATTCTTAGGGGGTTTTCTCACAGTTGTACAAACCGTCTCCCTAAGTTGTCTTAATGTATGCTCAAAAAGACATTGGAAAGGTCTCTTTTCATTTTTAAAGAACATGTTGTTCCTTTCTTTCCAGACATTCCAAATAATGAAGCTAGGCGTGAGATCCCAAGATGAGCACAGAATTTCAGAATCAGAAAAATTCCTCCTCCAGTTGTTTAGGGTATTGAAAATACTCCCTCTATCCATATCTATCTTTTGGAAGATGGTGGCAAAAGAGTCCCACAATCTAGAGGTGAAGATGCAACTATTGGGGAGGTGTTCCATAGTTTCCTCTTGGGCCTCACAGAGCTGGCATCCGGAAGGCCCCATGATTCCCCTTTTTCGAATTTTGTCCCAAGTCAGAATTCTCCTTTGGTAGACTAGCCACATGAAGAGTTTAATCTTCATCCAGCCATGATGCCTCCATAGATTCTGCCACATTCTATCCAGAGAAAAAGAATCCAACTCAAGGAGTATGCATTTTTCCTCCTTAATATTGAAGGTTCCATCTTTGTTGTTGCCCCCATCTTAACTGATCATGCCCCCCTAGTACTAGAATCTTCCTTTGTTCCAATATTTTCATAAGAGCTTCTCCTTTAGCTTTCAAGGGGTTGTCCTCCCTCTGGACAATATTCCTCTAGTTTCTCCATTTTCCTGCATTATTGGTTTGATCCCAAAAATATTTAACCTTAGCTAGCCCTATGATGTCTATCTCTATCTTGAGGTCCTTAAAATCCTCTTTTAACAGAATCGGTTCCTATTGCCATTTGTCTTCCCAAAATAGTGCCAGATCTCCCTCTTTGATTTCCTAGAAGCTATTCCTTTGAACTAAGCCTGTATTCTCCCATGCCTTATTCCATATATATGAGCCCTTTATACTTCCAAACATCCTTATATGATCGTTAATTTGCCAAGTATTGGCATATTTCTCTTTCCAAATACCAGCCCACTGAGCCTTTGGTTCTTTAACCCAATACCACCAAAGTTTAGTGCCAAGAGCCCTGCTTAGAACCTCTGGATCATCCAAACACAGACCTCCATGATTTTTAGGTTTGCAAATCTTGTCTGAGGCTACTAAGGCCCATTTCTTTTTATTCTCCCCCTTTCCCCAAAGGAAATCTCTTTGAATGGATCTAAATTGTTGAAAGACTCCTTTTGGTGCAGGGAGAGCTGAAAGCATGAAAACTGGGATAGATTGAAGAACAGCCTTCGTAAGTACCAATCTACCAGCCAAGTTTAAAGTTTTGATGGTCCAATTTCTAATTTTATCCTGCATCTTGTTAATCACCGGCTCCCATATGCTCTTATGCATAGGTTGAGCAGTTAGAGGAACACCCAAATATTTTGAAGGAAGGAAATCCCTTTGAACGCCTGGAATTCTGGAGATATTCCTTTGAATAGCAATATTGGTAATAAAGAAAAAAAAATTGGATTTGGAAAGATTAATCTCCATACCCGAAGCCATGTAAAAGTTACTTAGAAGTTGTTTGTATGCTAGATCTTCTTTTACCGTAGGGATTCCTTGCAGCATGGTCTCATCCACAAATGTTTTATGAGTTAAGGATTGTCCATTCTCAGAAAGTTGTAGACCCTTGATTTTGTCGTCTATCTTTGCATGCTTGATGGACTGGCCCAGACCTTCCATCATGAGAATGAAGAGAAAGGGAGAGAGTGGATCACCCTGCCTAAGCCCTCTTGAAGGAATAAAAGTCTCAAAGGGAGAACCATTTACCAAAATAGAAAAACTAGTAGAAGTAACCAGGGCCATGACCCGTCTGACCTAGTTGTGATCAAAACCAAAAGCAATAAGAACCCTCTTAATATATGTCCAATTCAACTTGTCATAAGCTTTGGCCAGGTCCACTTACATGATCATTCTCGCCTTCATGTTGCTATTCAGTGATTGCACCACCTCCTGTGCTTGAATGATATTATTGAGAATTTGTCTGCCTTCCACATAGCCACATTTTTCCCCGGACACAAGAGTGGGAAAAAGAGGCTTGAGTTTGTTGGCTATTACCTTGGATATTATCTTGCAAACCACATTTCACAATGCTATGGGTCTAAACTTATCTAGAGTGAGGGCATTACCCTGTTTAGGGATCAAAGAGATGAAAGAGGTGTTGAGTGCCTTCAGAATAGTTACATTCCTCCTGGAATCTTCCACTACATTTAGAATGTCCTGTTTAAAAATATTCCAGCAAGCTTTGAAGAAATCAACATTGAAACCATCGAGGCTTGGCACTTTACCATTCTATATTTCCTTGAGGACCTCACTAATCTCCTCTTCAGTCACTGGCCTATTGAGGTTAAAGTTATCCTCTCTGGACACTACTATGGGTATATGTCTTGTTAAATCCTTGATGAAATGCTCTCTATCCGAGATGGTTTCCTTTGATATCCCACGAAAGTGTTAGACAAGCACAACTACTATGTCTTCGTGGGAACTGAGAAGTTGCCCTCCCTCATCCTTGATCAAAGAGATTCTATTGTGGGCTCTGTTTGCCAAGGTGGATCTGTGGAAGAATCTGGTGTTTCGCTCTCCTTCTTTTAGCCATTGCACTCTAGATTTCTGTCTCCAAAATATTTCTTCTTGTTTACAAAACTTCTCCCATTCTTGGTGGAGTTTGTTAACTTTCTCATTTTTGACTTTGTCAAAGCCAGCCGAGATAAGGACTTCGTTTGGTTCCTGCAATTTGTTTTCCACAGCTTTTTTTCCTTCGAAAATATTACCAAATTCATTCTTGTTTCAATATTTTAGCCTGCATTTGATATGTTTTAATCTTTTGTGAAGAAGGGACATACTTATACCTTGAATGTGTAAATCCTCAGACCACCAACCTGAAATATTGTTGATGAAATCTGGATGGGAGAGCCAGATATTTTCAAATCTGAAAGGTCTATTCCTGGGGGTTCCTATGCCTTTGACCTACAATTGGACCAGCCAATGATCTGATCCTCCAAAGGGGAGAATACTCATTGCCATTTCCTTATTATTGAGCATAAGGTCCTCTGAGATGATGAATCTGTCTAACTTCGATGTTACTAGAGACCCTCCTCCTCTTTTATTATTCCAAGTAAAGAGACCATTACTAGACACAATGTCAACTAGCTTCATAGAATCCATAAAATTTTGAAAGGCTAAGGAGTCTTTATTTAGGGATCTGGTACCCCCTTTTTTCTCCAAAAGTGATTTGATCATATTGAAATCAACACCCAAAATCCAGGGTATATCTCCAAATCTTGATCTAAGATCCACCAGAGAATCTATAAATCTGAGTTTATCATCCATTCTCTAAGGGCCATAAACATTCGTGACTAGATAGATCTCCCTATCTCCCATAGGTTGATTAACTACTAATAAATAATTTCTACAAGCCTCAACATCTATTATCCCAATCTTTTGGGGGTTCCAAAGAGTAAGAATGCCACCTACTACATTTTCTGCCTTGACTTATAAAAACTCAAAATGATTGAGCCATTGTTTTTATAATTGTTTAATTTTATGAATGGAGCATTTATTTTCCTGGATAAAATCATATCCAAAGCTTCTTGCTTCATTCTGTTACTAATTAATCTTTGTTTCCTTATACTACCAATACCCCTTATATTCCAAGAAGTGAACTTCATCTTTAAAGATTTGTGAAGGAGTAACTGGTTAGGTATTTCATCTTACCTGAATCTATCATTAGCTTTCCACATTCCATCAACAACTCATTCTACTTTTTTCTGCCTCTTTTCTTACCTGGGCCTTTAGGTGCTAATCCTGGTATGTTTTTCAAAGTTTTCACCCCTTCATTACCTTGTTTTGTAGTATTATGTTGCTTGACCATCCCTGTATTCTGGGTTTTCCATAAGTACAGCTGTTGTACTCTAGTGAACTCCTCTTGAGGTAACGAGTCTACCCCTCCCATGGTTCCTTGTTTCAAGGACCCTTCCAAGTCTAGGTTTTCTCTCTCAAGAATATCCTGTAACTCATGGTCCTCCATTTCCATCTCGCTCTGGGTCATGTCCTGGTCCATATCCAGTTCCACATCACTCATCATAGCCTCTTTCTATTTATTATCACCCTTTGTGTGCTCCTTGTCTTCCTCTTCCTCCTTCTCCTCTGGACTTACCTCCAAGATCTAATATGCTTCATTTGTCTCTTCTTCTTCTTCGAGCACTTGGTAACTGTTCAGATTGACCTGGGGGCCTTCTGCTTGATGTTGCTTAAGTCCCCTTTTGCCCCCTTTTCCTTTATGGTTCACTTTATGAAATATTTCAGTATCTTTCATGGTGGTAACTTTGCTCTTATTCTCTATTTTATTGAGAGGGAAATCCCTGAAAAAGTGTCCATGCTCATGGCATATGCGACATCTAAAAGGAATATGTTCATAATCCACTGTTTGAACCCATTCTTCATCATAAACATTCAAAATAACCTCATCTAGTAGGGCTCCTGATATATCCATTTCCACACAAATTCGTGCAAAGGAAGTGTATTTTCCCCTTCTGGTGGCTTCAGATGCTTTAACAAAATGTCCTAATTTATTTCCTATGGCTATTAATGACTTTGTTTGCCAATAATCAAGAGGAAGGGAGTAAATCCTTACCCAAACTGGAACCGAGGTAAATGTCTCCAGCTCCGGGACAAAGTTCATCCTCCACGGCCTCATGTAGAAGCCAGCAACCGCGAAGAAGTAGGGCCCCCCTTCAAACACTCTGTCTTTATCCTCAATATTTGTGAAGACCACAACAAAGAATCCCTTTGACCCAAGATGTAGGTCAATGCTTCCTTTTGGTTTCCAATGGTATTTAATCCATGTCTGTAATTCTTTTTCAGTGGGCCATACTCCCATGAATTTACAAATGATAACATATGTCTGCATGTGGTCCCTGTGTGCTTGCAGAGTAGGATCGTTCAGAACTACTCTGGATCTAACTTCAGTATTGGGTTTACATGGAACCTTCTATGCCTTGGTTTTTGCCCGCTATTCCTTGTTGTCTTCCTCCTTATCTTTTGTGCCATTATTCTCCTATGCTATATTTCCCTCCTACTCTTTTTCCATGCTTTCTTTCCCTACTTCAGCAATACCTTTGACCTCTTCTATTGGCTTCTTACCTCGGCTTGCTACAACCTGTTTGTAGGAGGGAGTGGAGCTTCCTCCTTTGCACCCTTCCATGGAGTTCAACAACTGTTAACGCGTGTAAACCCTCACACCAAAGCCAACACCCCTCGCTCCTCGACCCCCCATAATATACAAATATAATTATTAATGAACCAATAATATAATTAATATAATAATAATAATAATATAATAGCTATTATTATAATAATCATAGTTACTATTATATTATTTTATTATTATTATTATTATATATTATGATTATTATTATATTATTATAACAATAATATAAATAATAATAATATAATAACAATTATATTGAATTATTATTATTATAATAATAATAGCTCATAATAATAATCATGATCAATAATAATTAGAATTGTGATAAGTGAATTATTATGTGTAATTGTTTAAAGACCAACCATTTATGATAATTAATAAATATATAAATAATGACAATGCTATTCTTATATATTTATATATTTATGATTATTATATTAATATTATTACAATAATATAAACTTATAATAATATTAGTAATATTAAATATTAATAATTCATAATTAGTAATATTAATTATTATTATTAGGTTTTATTAATTCAACCATGTTTATTTTAGTATTTTTAATATTTATCTTATGGTTTGTATACATTGGGTTTATAATATTAGTCCCATTTGTTTATCATTACCCAAGGGATTAATACTAAAAACCTAAGGGATTATGAACCAAAGGGAATAATATTAAACATAAGGGACTAATATTATAAACCCAAGGAACTAATATTAGACAACCATGGTCAACCATGGTTGAATGTCACATTGTGACAAAGATTGTCTCATCATGAAACTAAACCATCTTTATTTTAGTCTTTCTAATATTTATATTGGCGCTGTCTATAATGCGACTTTTTGGAGATTCCGGTGACAGAATCCGGCGGAAGAAATTGAGGTTAAATCTTGATTCGTTGCAGTTAAAATGGTTTTTTAACTTCATATTTGGATTCAACACCCTGAAAAACCCCTGGGAGGCTTTGATTGTGCAGAAACTAGCTATCAAACTTGCGAGTCCAATAAATTGCTGCCGGATTTTGACCGGAAAAACCCACCGGAAAGGCTTTCAAAAAGTTGCATTATAGACAACTGCATTTATATTAGGGTTTACCAATGTTGGGTTTATAATATTAGTCCCTTGGGTTTGATATTAAACCCTATGATTAATATTATAAGCCCTAGATGAACCCTTATTGATAGGAATATTATATGATAGGAATATGAAGCCTTAGATGAATAAACCCAAGGGATTGATAATATAAACCTAAGGAACTAATAACAAGAAGGGATTAATACTAAAAACCTACAAAACCAAAAGGATTAATAGTATAACCCAATGGTTTAATATTATAAACCCAAGCAATTATTAAACCCAACAGATAAATATTAAAAATCTAAGGGATCAAGAAGTGCAAGGGATTGATATTACAAATACAAGAGATTAATAATGATGACCATGATTGGTATTATAAACCCAAGTTAATAATAAACCCAAAGGATTAATACTAAAACCCCAAGGGATTATGAACCCAAGGAAATAATATTAAACCCAAGGGACTAATATTAAAAACCCAACATTGGTAAACCCTAATATAAATATTAGAAAGACTAAGACAATCCTTGTCACGATGTGGCATTTAACCATGGTTGACTATGGTTGTCTATGATTGACAATGGTTGACTATGATCGATATTATAAACCTAAGGGAATAATAAACCCAGGGGATTGATATTATAAACCTAAAAGAATAATAAAACTAAGGGATTAATACTAAAATCCCAAGGGATTATGAACCCAAGTAAATAATATTAAACCCATGGGACTAATATTATAAACCCAACATTGTTAAACCCAAATATAAACACTACAAACACTAAAATAAACATGGTTTATTTTAATGGTGAGACAATCGTTGTCACAATGCAACATTCAAACATGGTTGACCATGGTTTGCTATGATTAATAATGGTTGACCATGATTGATATTCTAAACACAAAGCAATAATAAAATGAAAGGATTAATACTAAAACCCCAAGGGATTATGAACTGAAGCAAATAATATTAAACCCATGGGACTAATATTATAAACCCAAGGAACTAATAAACCCAATGGTTTAATACTATAAACCCAAGGAATTAGTGAACCAATCGGATAAATATTAAAAACCTAAGGGATAAAGAAGCTCAAGGGATTGATATTACACATACAAGAGATTAACGAAGATGACCGTAATTGATATTATAAACCCAGTTAATAGTAAACCCATGGTTGACTATGTTTGGCTATGATTGACAATGGTTCACCATGATTGATATTATAAACCTAAGGGAATAATAAACCTAAGGGATTGATATTATAAACCTAAATGAATAATAAACGCAAGGGATTAATACTAAAACCTAAGGGATTATGGACCCAAGGGAATAATATTAAACCCAAGGGACTAACATTATAAACCCAACATTTGTAAACCCAAATATAAATATTACAAAGACTAAAATAAACATGATTTATTTTCATGGTGTTATATACATTTTTGGGCACTTCAACCCCAATCATAAATGTCCATAAACTAAGGGTTCCTAAGTCCCTAAAAGTGTTTCTTCACTGCCTAAAGGAACAAGGTCAGTTGATTACATCATCTCCCAGAAGTTCACTAAAAACTGCTCAAAAATGGTCAAAAATGGACCATACTGAATACTCAGTGCAAAGGGTACGATGCATATCACCTTCCCAGTGTAAAGGGTGTGATGCATACTAAATGGCCCCTTTGTAGGGTGTGATGGTCGGGAATGGACAAATGGCAGGGACAAATTGCGAGGTGGAAGTTCATGGAATCTTCCAGAAGCTTCCCCTCCGACACTTGCCGCTTTGTTTTCGACCAAGGATGAGTAAGAGATCATCATTCTCCAAGTGGAATCAAGAACTATCAGAGAGAGGACACTAATCAAGACCCCAGAAGATGACTACCCCCCTACAATCATCTATATATGGATCCCTCATCACAGAGATCCAGAGGCTAGAATCTTGTATCTTATAGAGAAGTGTTGTTGGTTTTCTGTGTGTAAACTTCATAGTGTTGGGTGATCTAAGCTTTGCTTGAGGTGAAGAAGGGATTTCTTGCTGGAGGATGATGCTGGGTCAGAAAATATGGTTGTAATCCTCTTGCTACTTTTGATCTTAATAAGCTATTCAAGTTTTCTCCATATTCTTGTATTTTGCTTATATATGCATTTGTATGGTTAACACATATCTGGTCCTGTGTTATTTATGAATATAGATCTTTGTTCTTCGATAGTAGTATGTCACTGTGATTCCACAGGTGCTCTTTGAAGCTGGGTAGACGAAGAAGAAGCGGCAAAGGCCTATCAGGAAGGAGAAGAATCAAACAAGGAAACCAAGCACAAGACTAAGGTTGGTTTCCTTTGTTCCACTCTTATCTATTTTCATAAAGGAAAGCGAAATTAGACTTTAATTGTTTGTTTCTAAGATAGCTACCAGTCTCAATGGGAATAGCAGCATCCAAGTGGACACTATTCCTGGTAACAAAAGCTCATTTAAAAATAAACCCGCCACGAGCAGTTTTAGTGCATAGTTCAAGCTCGTTAAAAAATAAACATAAGTCATGAGCAAATGCTTCCCCCAGAGTTTAAGCTCATTAAAAAATGAACCGGTAATTAACCATTGTGAATGCCTTATCGCCAGCTTTTGAGCCTTGGTCGTGTTTTCATCATCAACCCCACTCTGTTTTTAGCTGATCGTTCACCTCCATATGATTGTTTACCCTTTCGAGGAACATCTACAAAGAGTGATTCTATTTGCCATCCTTGTGACACTGCCATGATTGGAAAATTCCAAACCTTACCTGGAATCAACTGCTACACGAAATCATCACTCGTTCCTCGAAAACGAGTCTCCTTTAAGCTCTTTTCAACTGACTCGTAAAATATGAAAGATTGCCAAGCAATTAGCCTCTCTGGCTCGTTAAAGTCATCAGAAATGCTATCCCTCCTCTAGGATTTTAATCTTTTTGGACCTGAGGGATTATTACACAAAAAGATCGAGCGCTTGTCTTGTTCGGCTCGTTAAAACTATCGAAAATTCATCCCTTTCATATTATTTTATGCTTTTTCGGACTTAAGAGATTATATGACGAAAAATAATCTTTGGAGTCTCCTTTCCGTCCCTTTCAGACTCTCTAAAATTGAAAAGGACCTAGTTATCTTTGTTGTTAAATTGGTTAAAACCGAATAGCAACAAACTCGTCCAAATGGACGCGAACGAGTTTCACTGTCGCTAGGCTCGCTAAAATATAGTGACAGGTTTGCCCTAAGGGCAGATTATAAAACAATCACATGTTATCCTCCTCAAGCTTGACAAAAATAAAGAGGTACTGGTCAGCAATTACTGGGGAAAATTGGGAAGAAAACTTGAATAAACTTTATTGGTAGCAAGTTGCTCTTGAACATGACACTTTCCTTCCGCATCCAAGCCGGGTTGGGTTGTTCCGTTCACTAGTCATCACCATTGGTCCATCACACCATC
Source organism: Pinus taeda (assembly GCA_000404065.3). NCBI lineage: Eukaryota > Viridiplantae > Streptophyta > Pinopsida > Pinales > Pinaceae > Pinus > Pinus taeda. The sequence continues at coordinate 181,841 of APFE030825020.1, read as the reverse complement.
CATCTTTGGGGTTAACGTTACCAATCCATCGTCAGTGTTATCGATATGTTCAAGAGAAGTCATTCAGACAATTCGCCTGTGTCTCACCCACTGCAATACATTCATGCTCCATTCTTTCATGACCGCCACCCTGAACCCTGTATCGTCAGATTGTTTTCACCTCCAAAA